>JAADVW010000940.1:0-12048 GCA_023335875.1 Elongisporangium prolatum
CACAGCCATGGCGGAGTGAATTTGGTGCACCGACTCTCCCCCGACAAATTGCGTCGACGTGGGTGTGTCACGAAAGCTGTCCCGGAATGCCATTGCGTGTGATCGGCATTCATTCGATCAGCGGTGAAATCGGATAGAGCTGACATCGAGAGGCTGTCGCGATAGTGCGTCTGCAACTGTGTTTAAACTTCCACTGACGTGGTGAATCTGGAAGTTAAACTGTGAGAAGAAAGTCAAGTAGCGTGCTAACTTGGCGCAGAGAACAATTCAGCCATGCAAGGGGTGGATCATTTAGGTCAGCATCGCGTCCGGTTTTCAACGGCAGAAGGCCATTTCTTCAAACAATGGCACAAGAAGTTGGCTTTTGCGGTCATAGACATCGCTAGGTGACACTCAAGACCCACATCGTTCATTCGTGGCATCTCTCGTCAAGCATTATCTGGGTGGCGCATGGACTAAAGCGCTTGAAGTTGACTGTGGGATAATCTACTTGCTTGCGAGTAGCGTTTCGGCACAACCAGCTACGCAAACTATTGTAAAAGGCGTTTTTGTTGCCCGTTCCAGCGAGAGTGTGTGCACGGCAGCAATTGCCAAGGCAGGTGGCTGAGACTCACGTCGTTTGCAAGTTAAAGCAACGAAAAATTCCAATCGACGTTATTCTTTATTGTCGGAACCACCAAATATGCTTATGCTCAAGAAAGTACCAAGCCAACAAATCATTTCCTATGCTCTGCCAAGAAGTGGAATGGACATGTTGGGAGAGGTTCCACAACGTTTACCAACTAGCAAATGTCTTTAGCGCGAAAGGGAACATCAACAAGAGCTCGGCTATCTTTAAATCTACGAATGTATATGCAAATGTCCACCTTTGAAAAAGTATCGCTGGGTCGTTGCACATGTGGCGTGGGCATCGGTATCAAAACGACGAGAGCACTGGCTGCTAAAACTGCAACGTAAAGAAAGTTGAAACGTGGGGGCCACGGCGGTATGCTTGCTCAATTTGCGTGTGCACCCTTCTTTATTCGAGCGATTCAAAGACCAAGCCGATCAAGGTCTATCTGGAGCGTGAACGCATGAAGACTGGGGCCAAGAAGACCGCTTGCTTGTTCGACTCAGCCTCGGTAATGGTCGCAAGACTATAAAGTGGAAAATGGTCTGGTACTCAATGTATCGCACGGGAAAATAACAGCATCAGCTTAGAATCCGACTAAAGACTCTCAAATGTGCTACGGATGCGATCTCAACCGGTTTCCTGAACGCTTTTTTACTACTACATCAGACCCACGATCAGAGATTTGGCGAGTCTGACAAGACTATCATGTCATTGCGGTATTAGACGTTTATCCAATAGCCTTCAGTAGTTCAAATTACGTTAACCAGATATAAGTGCAGTAATTAGCTTCCGCGACAACGTAGCTTAACGTGTAGCATTAGACGGATTGACCTTGGTCGGTACGTTTGCAATGTTATCGCACTCAAGCATTTCGATTTTGATCAACAACTATTTGATAAACTCGCGTAAGATTGCGCTTTATTGTTTAAAAAAAAAATTTCGTGATGCTTCGCACACTATACGTTAGCAGTCACAGGTGATGATGACATACAAGAATTCAAGTTAAGGTACGCGGGCAGGTTGAGGACCAGCACAGAAAAAAAGAAGCTAAAGTAACCATTACGAAAAGGTAGCAATCGCCACCATCACCACTTCCATCATCTTCAATGTGAAATACCATCTGGGCTTACGTTGAAGTTGAGATTATCCAATCGGAGTAGAGGTTCATTTTACGACTAAACATGATTGGCTATTTTGTGCAAAAAACACGATCATTATCGCAATCACAATCCAGTAATTCACACCAAAATTTTTGGATCGCACGCACAAGAGCTGATGCCTTGGTGCCGTTTTCAGCCAAAGCAAGAAAGTAAAATGAGCATGTATCATTCCAAGCACTGCGTACATCATCAAGATGGATATTTTTTTTTCTCGACCTTTGCTCGTATGCCAAACCGTGGTGCAAAGTGCGCTATCGTCGATTTTGATCTCAAAGTATCCTGTTCGTTTGTTTGACGCCGACTCTTGGTCTGGTCTCCGGCTACCTTTACATTCGGCGCGGCTGCGCAAGCTGCCGTTTAATTTCTGCCTCTCCAGCGTTCAGTTTGCGGAACTCTTGGCCATGCGAGGGAACGTCGGGTTCTACAAGGTGGTAGCCTACTGGTTCGCCACGTTTCAGAACACCAAGATTAACACGGTCGTGAACGGCTCAAGGTTCTCATGGCGCTTGATGTGGCCAGTGCGGACGGCCCGTCACCATCACGCTGTTGTGTGTTCAGCTTTATGGTGCACACTTACTACATTATTGGCAATGTGGTCACGTTGCGGTTCCGACTATAGCCAGCGCACGGTATTGTCTTGCTGTTGCATGTGGAGATCTGGTGACGACAATCAAGCTCCGTGAAATCTGGTAGAATCGTATCGCAGCATCTGGGCCGTGAATCAAGGCACCTCAGCAACTGCAAGAGCCTTATCTTCCTGCCGTACTTTGTGCCAACATAGTCGTCTAGGTAAGCGTGTTAGAGACATGCTGAAGCTACATTACCGTTATATCTTTTGAAGTACGCGGGAGGCGTCATACACCAAGCGAATGAGTGGTGCGCTATCGCTTCGTGGTTTGGTTTGGGTTACGACGGCTGTTTGCAAGACTTAAAATGTAGGGTCTATCGTCAATATCTTCGTGCAGCCCGAATTACCGTTACGAAGAAGTCATACCGGCAGTTGTTCAAGTAGCTTTGCAGCTACCACAAATTGCACGTCAGTTTATCAGCGTGTACGTGGTTGCGATAGTACTTACTCAGAACTAAGTAGGACTGAGACGAAGCCAGCGCACTGGCAGATCGATGGTCACATCAGCATGGAGAGGCGCGTCTGGATTCATTGCTGCTGCGAAGGGCGTTATCCGGCATCTAATGCAGTTTACAGTACAATTGCTGCATTGATTTTAACAACTTCACTTACACTTTGCAGACGCAATCGGTTTATGGAATCTTCCTATATCACGTTCGGTCGTTTTTTTTGCACATATATTTTCTCTAATGAATGACACTGGTCAGAATGCACGGTAATGCAGATGGATAAAAGGTTCGAATTCGGATACAGCCAACCCTGCTAGGATCAGGCGTTAACCGTAGAATCCCCCCTCAATAACTTTGCACATGCGCAGGGTGTCAATCAGAAAGTGAGGTTGTCCCCGTTATTTTGCTCTTATGTGCCTGGTCCCAGTGTGGTTCTAGAATTCTGCAATAGAACAAATGGTAAGAGTAATTGTGAGACAAATCAATCAAGTCATCAAAGAGAAGTACAGCTCACCTCTGAAGGCACTGCGACGCCAGACTCGTGGTGGTAGCACAGTACTTCTGTGGCACTTGTTCCTCGTGGCTGCATCTATAGTTTATCAAAATGGCATCGTGAGATGCACATATCGTGAGATGAACGAGCAAGCAAGAACGAACCTTCGCGCGTGATTTGAGGCTTGAAATACATCGAAACTTGAATGAGTTCACTGATGAAGCACGATGGTAGACCTTTGTTGAGCACAAATGCTGAGCTCATCTGTTTCTTTGTCCAGCAGACGCAATCCTTCCTGCAGTCATCATTGGTTTTCTTCCGGGTCGAACGAAACACTCGATCCGAGCTGCCTCAAAAAAAAAAGAGCGCCAAACTGCTACCTGACCGATCGGTGGAAGACAGCATTTGACAACCGCATCTTCTAGCTTTCGTGTATAGCAAAAGTCAATATCCAGACATCAACTCCCAGTTTATCGGCAGCACCAACCTGGACACGAGAGCAGATTTATGACAATCTTCAGGAGCGTGACGATCGCAGTTGTTGGACATAACGTTGAACGCTATCACCAAGCAGCTGAAGCGCTTCGAAATTTCCCATAATTGGATCACTCTATTTTGATTCCACGTCCGCCGATTCCTTTAATTTCACATCGTCAACGAGAGGCGCACGAAGTCCCTGTACGGAAGTTACAAGCGTGGGCTCTGGCACTGCAGAAGTCTGCTTGAGCTGGCTGAAGAGGCCAGAGGCTGCTGCGTGATGACGATGAGGCCGATGGAGCTACTGTTGTTACTTGGGAGCAAAAAAAGCAGCCAGCGGTTGCACGCGAAAGATCGCAGATCCAGTCATGACACCGAGTTCTACAAGGCCACCATGAGTCAGTAAACACAGTGAGCTAATGCAAACAGGATCAGAGCCAGTACCTTTGAGCGTCGTGCTCTCGAAAGCGTCCATGGGCACTTCCTATTCGTGTCATCAGCCTTCACGCATGAGATCCTGGTCTGCTGTTCTTCCCAGCAATTCCATCGAGTCCACAAAAACAGCTCGTCGAAGAAGAAGTCTGCATGTCAACCTCCATGAGCGGCCTCTGCTTTTTCTCCAATGAGAGCACGGGCACTTGCGGGTATGCTTCTCGTGCCTGCTGCAACCTGCCTGTTCGTCGCTGCGCTTAGCCGCTTGCTTAAGATATCCTAGTTCAAAGCTGCGCGGTTCTTCATATTCTCTCATCGTTCGCAATTTCTGGCTCTGGTTTTGCCGCTGCGAGCCCACGAGCACACTCGGTGCCGCATTGGCGGCTGCTGGTAGTAGCTTGAAGCGCGTGAGGATTCTCATGCCGTTCGGAAAGGGCGCTCGCTCGCTTCCCACCCGCCAACTGGATGCAAGCGCGCACCGACTGCGTCTGCAATGCCACGTTTTTGGAGAAGCCCGTGAGACAAAAAAAAATGCAGAGACATATCCACTGGGCAGTTGCGGCACGTGAGCTGCAGCCCCATGGACTTGCTGAGCTTTGAACGGCGCTCGTGCGTCTTCCAGCGCTTGGAAATGCACGTCTGGACACACATAGCAGACGATTGAGGCCGCGTTAAAGCTCAAGTGACATCGACAGAAGGAAGGGAGCCTTGAGCGCCACTGGAGATGGCTGGACACACCATGATAGTCCATGGCGTCAAGCACACGTGCTTGCTCTGGTGCCCTCCACATTAAACAAATGATGACAAAAGTAGATGAACCTGTTAAACGGATATACGTACACGCATAAAGATATATGCATTCTAAAAAAGACGAATGTTACTACAGGCATATATCTCCTCTCTTTCTCTCTCGAGCAAGTCGACAGTAACCTAGGAATGATTGGTTCCGAAAATGAGAGCCAGGACCTCAAGGCAGACTAGACCGGTCACGACAGCAGTTGTCGTAGCGATAGTTTCTTGTGCGGACGAGCACGAGGGTTGGACGTAGCCACGATTGCTTCCATGTGCATATTGTCGATCTTAATCGCTTCCATGCGGTAGCCACCAGTGGTGGCAGGCGATTAAGAATTTTCGCACTAAGCATCGGGGTTGTCGAGGGATGAAGGGCTCGAGTTGATGCCCGCGAGCTCCTTGATATAAGATTATCGGTCGTAGTGAAGACACTGCTTCTCTCTCGCTGTCAACAGTGGATTGATTAGGGAGGCTCCTGGGATGAGCTTCTTTAACCACCGACTATTTCGGCACGGCCTCCATGATAGGCGAAGAGCGATCGGTCTCGCACTTCCGAAAGACTGATTCACGGTGGTCATGTTGGACGGCTCCAAAGGCCGTTCAAACGTCTCCTTTGATCGACGCCCATAGTTTTACCGTGCGTCACACCGGTACGAGCAGTGAAAAAAACGTGAAAGCTACACAAAAAATCTCAGTTCTAATGTGGAATCATGCTTGCTTATTGGTTAAAATGAATGTCGTCTTCGCGTGCAACAGTTATCGTTCGTCTCCAAAACAAAGGTTAGTGGCATTCTCTACCACTTTATATTTGTACCGTAATCGGGCTCTCCTAGTTCAGATATATCTCCTAGTTCACACCATGCAGTAACCAATCAGAGCGCACAAACCCGCCAGCTCATCACTTCAGATCTCCTAGTACGTAGCGTACAAATAGGCCGTGTCGCACATGGAAGGGTCGTTCACTTGCAGAAAAAGACCACGGTACGCACCCCTGGCCAGCAACAAGGGAGAACGAGGATGCCAGGGACCGGCAAAGCACCAAAGCCGTTCCATCGAGTGGCAATCACGTACCGACACAGAAGAGACGTGGTTGAGTTCTACGATGCTGTGGTTTCCAAAGACAAAATGCATGAGACTGTAAATCAGTTTTACCCTTCGCTCCCAACAGATCAAATGTGTGCGAAGAAACGACAAATATACAAATGGCTTAAAGACGACCAGCACATGCTCATTATCGAAAAGTGCGAGACTGGTTGTGGGTCTCACTGCAATGATCGTAGAGGTTAGATCAGCATTGTGCATAAACCGTCGGCACGTGTACATCTCTTGTTCATTTTTCAATTCTATAACTTCAATTTTCTTGTGTGTGACTTAAGAGAGCTCAAATACGGTATTGCTTAATTGACAGTCTACCTTGTTTTGCTAAATACTGCATCTTGTAGGATTCTGGACACGAAAGGGTTAACGCTGGATAATTTAATCACGCAAACACGACTCGAGGACACACGATCTTTACAGCATTTGAAAATCGTGAACTGCGCCAGTTAGAATCAGCGCGAGTTTCGCACACCATCAGATAGATAGGAGTTCAAACACGCTTGCACACTTTTTCTTGCTCGGATGTCTTTTGTAAGAAGAACTATGCGTCGGCGCGCAAGGTGTCCAACAGAAATAGATATGGTCGTTCGTGTCGATCAGCATGGGTCTGCACTATTGAAAATGTGCGTATAACGGCTATATAAAAGGGTAGGTTTAACTAATTTGATATTATTAGAGCTGAGAGGGTGTTGCTGGTGTGCGGTCCTCCGATGCCGCGGCTCCATGCGCATTGCGTGAATCGCGCGCATCGACACTCCGTTTGTATATAAGCAGAAAGGTCTACTACTCTGTGGACACGAAGCGCGCCATGGAGTCCGAAATGTGAACGTGCCCCCTGGCAGATAGCTGATTTACCGGCCTCCATAATCTAATACTTAACATACAATACTATATTTCACGGTATATCGACTACGATAGGTTCTGGGTTAGGTAACAGCGATTTTTTTATTTCCGAAAAGCATAACTGCAGTGAGTTGATATCTCCATATTGAGAAAGAATTCCCATCTAACGCTTGCAGCAATGTTAACTACTTGTACTACGGTAGCTGAACACGCAAAACAGTTTTTTCTATCATGCTTTGCGGAGCTCACAATTTTTGAAGTTCCCTGAAAAACCACCGATTTTGGTGTCCTTGAGTCATGTTTACGTGATTAAAGAAGAGTATAAAAATCGTTGTGAAAAGTACAATAGTGTACTGTTCGTAAACCGTTCAGTAAAGTTTGTCTGAAAGCTGTAAATTGGTACAATGAAATATAAACAGGTCACGATCTGTAATTTTTTTTGACAGGTAGCACCAGAACGAGATTATTTTTCACTTAATCTTCTGACAATTCGAGAACTCGTATGTCCCGTGATGTTTGCACTAAATAGTGAAGTTGGTCTTGGGTACCCTTGCTCTAGCGTCCTGTTCTGCGTTTTCGTGCGTCATAGCGACGTTTCCGCTGGTTGAGTTGAAGTAGCGCGAGCGGAAGTCGCCGATTCCAGGACAGATGGCAATTTCGTTCACGTCCGTATCGATGGCGGCCGTGACGATGCGAATTGCTGCAGCGTAATTCCCACAGGCAAAAGCAAGGGCATGGTAGTATCAGCAGATCATATCATGCCGCTGCAGAGCAATATAGTCTTGCTCACCTGGGTAGCGATTGCAAATGTCCGAGGCGGCGAATGCGCTCGTGACGAGACATACGAAGAAAATAGACGACTCCTGCGCTCCATGATCCAAAAGAGTCTGCACCGATGCGCACACTTCCAATCCGGTCGGACATGTGGGCATCATCAAAAACACAGTGTGACGCTCAAGGTTCGGAGGTAGTTGCACGCAGTTCACGGTGGCTGATTCGAATCGGTTTGGCGTAGCGGACTCGCGCAAAAGGTTGACAGCGTCCAGCGATACATAGCCTATAGCAGCCGCATCACATAGTCAGACGCCGATCGACAATATGAATCATCTTCTAACTTGAAGCTCACCTGTTGGGCTGTCATAATGGATCGCGCGGAAAGATTCGAGCATGGGAAACGCGTCTTCTCCCACTGCGACCCCGCAACTGGTCTGTACAGCCTGTACACCCTCGCAGACGCATTCACTGGGCGTGACAATCTCGACTGTCTTTGTTTCTACACATGCGAGCGCTTCTTCAAGCAACAGCCTATGCTCGAAAAAACAACAATTGTATCCGGTCAACACAAAATCACGCATCATGGATCACGACACGTCAAGAGAGCTTCACTGGAGACTGATCCAGATCAGCAACCACGAGTACGTAAAGCGATGCAAAAGAGCTGCACGTACCTGATGGCTCTATCAGCGAAATGGCGAAACTCACGCGGCTGTGTCTCTTTGCTTCGGAGTGCCGTCAAGAGGATCGTCATAGGTAGCGACCGCACTTCGTATACAATCGGGAGCTGCGATCTGTCATCTTGATTACCAGGTTGAGTGATCCTGCGTTAAACAAGCGCGTGTACCACGCAGGGAAAGACGCGGTAAGAGGAAGAAGCATTGTTTAGCCAGCTGCACCATATATTCGATTCCGGTACGCGTCATGGATAAAACAGTAAACGTGCACGTACAACGGTTTCGAAATGGTCTGGTACAGCGCGCGCTTCGGGTGCCGGACGTCTGCATGGATCGATCGCGCCAGAATCTCCACGCGGTTCTTGTTGATGTGGCAGATCGCGGCGCGCGTGACGCCAAACTCGCGCGCGAGCGCAGCCTGCTTTTCTCCACCAGCAATGCGTCGGATGATGCTGCGGCGATCCGCTTCGCGCAAATATCGAGATCGCTTAGCGGATCCACTGGAAGTATCCTCACTTGAGCGGACGGGCTCGGCGGGTCGAGGGGATGCGTCTGAAGCATACTGAGCCCTGCCAAACTGCACTTCCTCAATGGGCGCCGCCATGTCCTCTCGAAATAGCCGCTGATCGTTTGCACGTTCGGGCCACCGAGAGCCTGGTCTCTCCTCGAACATGTGCATTCGATGTGGCTCATTGAATGCGTACGACGCCGATCCTGATATGGCCGGTGGTACTGTTTGCGCAGTCTGCTCCAAGTAGGCTGCGACGCGTCGAGACATGCGCGCTCGCGACGCCGCCTCTGTCTCGGAGTTCGCCGCCATGACCGACAGCTGAGGCTGACGCGCTCCAGCGGCAGGGGTTACGAGTGAGGAGGGAGGAGCGGCCAGGACTGCGCAGCCCCAAAACTCGTCCCTTTTTCTACAGACAACGCACCAATTGTTCGTGTGCGTGTGTGTGTGCGTGTGTACAGCAACCATTCACTGTACAGACGGCGGTCACGTGTTTTTGTGGCCGGCCCTCGGTCTATGATTATTTTCTTGTGTGATTGCGTATTGTACCGCAAACAAAAACAAAGATTCAGAAACCGCCACGTAGACAAATGTTGTATACAAAACACAAAGTTATAGGCTTGAAAGTTGCATACAAAAACACATTTGTTCCGCTGAGCTGCCACGAAGGCAGAACATTTAACCCCAAGTCCTTCCAAACATTTGAATTGACGAGATGTAAATTCCACCACAAAGCCAATGACAGCTGCTTGACCCATCTCTTCAAGTGCGAACTTCTGAACAGAGAGGGGCCCCACAGAACATACCGGTAATGACAAGTACTGTAATATGCATTGACTGCATCATTAGGGAGCTTTAACTGTGAATTCGCACTTTATCTTGTACAAGCGAACACAGAACAAAGCTCGCCGCAAACTCTCACTTGGATCATCATGTACAGTATGAGTCCTGACTGTGATTCCGCAGAAATATCTGTAGAAATACAGTACGCAGAATTCGTAGTGCACTCTTCTTCATCTTTCCAGGGAGACAATAAAGCATTATATTTGGCGACTTCATTGTGAGCCAACGTAAGCAAATTAGAACGGAATCCACAAGTTGGCGGTGCGTGCAACGCATTTTACACGTGTATACGTAGCGTACCACGTGCACAGTAAAGCTGATTACAACTCGAAATGTTTTCTGGTGGATCAAATCACGAATGGGGCTTTGATGTCACGTATATCACGTGACTACATGCTATAATACAAATAATAGTTTGTCGGAAGCTGATTGTGCACAAAACATCGGGGAGCTATCCAAAAAGCCGACATAATTTCTGAATCTACAGTAGCAACAGCGTTGGACTTATTCTTATTGTCATAATTTGTTCGATTCTGTTGTTGTAGCTTAAAAGAAGAAAGAGCATATGTGCACCTCAGTTGCATGCAAAAGTTCCCTTTGGAACCTGCATGGACCTGTACTGACAGAATAAAATTAAAAAAAGTCTGGCCCAAGTTGGTCAAAGATGGCAGCGTTGGACCGTCCAACGCTGCCGTAAAATGGTATCGAATTTATGTATTGACAGTCCCTCCAGCGTCATTCAACAAATCGTGTATACTGTAGTGTTCAGTGCTTCGATGTTCTCGCTGAGTGACGGCATCAACATTGTCGAGACCACGACCAGGTCGGAGACGACATTGAATTTATCACGGCGACTATGCAATCAAAGAGAAGGCACCACAACACATACGATAGTGCTAACTATCTGTATGTTGCTGAGCTCAGTGGAGAAACGTCGCGCTGCAATCTTGTGCGGAATGGACCAGCAGAAAAAATATAAAACGTTAAGTAGAGAGACACCAATCACTCCCGTTGTTTCATCCACGTGGAAAATGTTGTCAGACATGGTCATTGTGTTCAGTGTGTTTAATGTCGCATCATTAAAGTGAGTGGTATTTCGGTTGTGCAACTGCAAAAGATCCAAGTCATGGCTACATTCGCAAGAACCTCCGTATACCGGTTTCTAGTATCATATTCGGTATATAACCGGTATTTTGTGTTGTTTGTTCGGCCAATCAGCGCTGAGCTCATTTCTGCAGGCATGGGACGACGAAGAGGAGGCGGAGGCGACAAGCAGCGGTGGCTGGTGAAGGATCCCGCAGGGGTCATCATAGCCGTGTTTGCTGTAGGCCTCATGCTTACATGTCTGGGCACCGCCTGGCGCTCCATTTCGCTCTGGGTTGGAATGACATCGATCGTAGGCATAATCATGAGTTTCTGGCTCGGAGCACTCATGCTTCTGGTTTTGTGGGCGCACTACGAAGTGATGACATCGAACCCAGGCATCGTCCCACCGGAAATCAGCGCTATCACTCCCGACGACAACGCGGAGAATGGCCAGTCACTTCAAGAGAGCGATGGTGACGATTGTGAAGAATCCAACGGCGAGCAAGTCGAGGAGGAGATGCTGCTCCATGATTACGAGGACCAGGAAGATGACGGCTCGCTGCTCATTTTTTGCGATCAATGTGCCATATATCGTCCACCCAGGTAAAACTGGATATTGCTCTGTTTGATTTTGTGCTGAAGGTGGATGCGGTCAGTTCAAGTTCTTAATGACTCTGTCTGGCTTGTTGCGTGTGTGTGTATATGCTGCAGAGCCATGCATTGTGATACCTGCGACTGCTGCATCGTGCTTCTTGACCATCACTGGTACGTGCTACATATTTCTTGAAGAAGTAGTGGCGAAAAGTGACCGCCTCGCGCCTGGAATGTCCACTTGCGACACCGCGAAAGCGGCGGAACAATCATGTATCGACAATGTTGTCTCTGACTACATTGTATGTGTGATCTGTAGTCCTTGGGTCAACAACTGCATCGGCATTGGTAACCAGAAGTTCTTTCTGCTGTTGTTGCTCTACGTGGCAATTCTGAGCACACACGGCATCGTACTCGTCGCCACTCAGTTCATCCTGTGCGACCGTGGATACAAATCGTGTGGATTTCAATCCATGCAAGTTCCAGGTCGTCTGGGATCGTTCTTGCTGGCTGCGGCCTGCCTCTTTTGGCTTTTTTGCTCGCTTATGCTGGTCATGGAGCTGTACAATATTTATTCGGACCCG
>JAADVW010000941.1:0-12040 GCA_023335875.1 Elongisporangium prolatum
AAAATTCCACCGCGAAGCGCGTTTCACGTCACTTCTGTTGGAGGTACTCCGTATCGACTGGGCTGCCATAACTACTACCACACGGACAAGAATGAACGCGGTGAGTTGAAGATCATTGGGCATTCAACGTTTAAATACTATCTATGGCTTTGCGTGGTATTTCGAGATGGCTAGCGAGGAGTATTTTGTGTTTTGCAATGAACTTCCACTAGATTGTTCAAAGTCAAGATCATTCTCAACTTGATTGCGGCCCAGCAGTCGGACGACAACATGACGCTTGAGAAAGTAGCCGTAAAGAAGCAGTCCAATGAAGATCAGGAGCTGGTTTTGAAAAACAAGAAGTCCAAGGTCATCGTGCAGAATACCACCAAATTTCAGAAAATGGTTAATATTGATAGATTCTTTCAGCTACAGTAAGAAGTTTGAAGTGGTGTATTGCATCGCGTGATTCTCATCAGAGTCACAAGAGGTTCTACAGTAACATGGTTCATATCGGCTTTAGGCAAAATAAGGGGACAAATGATTGTGTGGGACTGCTGCAAAACCCCATAATATCGTCCCACTGAACTGAACTTCCTGTGTGGTCTGCCGCAGCTGCGCTTTGCAGCTCCTTCGCTTATACTGACGCGCCACAGACTTTCTTGCAGAAGCCTGTGATGATCTTGCGTCCGAATGGAATGTAGCTTGCTGAATACCTATCACGTGTGATGCAAATCATGTAAACGCCAACGTTTAGCCTCCAATGATTGAGCGCAAATATCGTACCAGACAGCGGCCAGAAACTGGATTAAGACCAGGAAAAGCACGAGTCCGCCCAGATTCGGCAGCTGCAGCCACCGCAATAATCAGTTCAAAACGTATAATCAAACTAAGCGATGACAGGCATTTTCCTACCGCAATGGCGATTGCGAGAACCACAATGATCATGACCAGATAGATCACCGCAGCGATCCGACGCACAGGCTTCATCATGAGCTTCAGTTGCTGCTTGGGGCCAACAAGAAAGCCAGAGCTGCAAACCCCAGCAAACAGCGTCAAGTCCTGATACTTGTCAGTCAAAAGCTCTTTCAATTACCCGCAGAGCGCAATGATGTTGCCAATCGTGTACATGACGCCAAACTTGGCACCGCTGTTGTCACTCGAGATCAGCGCCAGCGTAGACTAATAGTGCATTCCCAGTTAGCTCATCAGCCTCATGATAGAGATCAGAGAGCTACTCACGCCAAAGCTGATGAGGTAGCCGAGACAGAAGCAGGCAGCAAAGCCCCACATGCGCTGCGTGCGCGAGAGACTGGGGCATGTGGGCGTGAGCGAGTCGGATGACGCCGAGCTGCTGCCGTTCTCGCTCTTGGCCTGGCCGATGATGACCTTGATCTGCTCCATGGCGACTGGCTGACTGAGTCACTCCAAGAGTGGTTTCGGAATGTGTGTTTTTTCTATTTATATGGGAGTTAGTATAGGTGTATAGACGAGCCATTCAAAAGAAAATGAATGTGTAACCCGAAGCGTAACCAAGTGGATTCTTGGGTACACAAGACCAATAGATGCATGAGGCTTTTTTGTGTTGGACTCAGCGGCGTCCAGAGTCTCGGCTTCTGCTGTCCTTCTTACTGGGAGACCGAGCTTTACGCAGGAATTGGTCCAGACCGAACGGATCGTCGCCGTCGCTGTCGTCGGAATTTCGGCGGCGGCGTTTACGGTCTCGCGATGGAGAGCGAGAGCGCGATGGAGATCGGCGACGTGTTGATCGGCGACGGTCATCAGGTGATCGAGAGCGTGAAGGAGAGCGACGGCGAGCGCGAGCGCGCTGCAAAGACCGCGATCGGGATCGAGATCTGGAAGGAGATGCACGGCGGCGTTCACGAGAAGGCGACCGTCCTCGTCCAGGACGATCATTCCGGTCGCGTGCAGCTGGCTGCTTGCGATCATCATCTTCATCCGGTATGTTGTCGTACGAAAACTGGACAGGTCCATCACGGCCACGCCCGACTTCTTCTGTGCCTCGGAACTGCTTGTCTGCCTTGAACCGCTTGGCGTGGCTACTCTTGAGCTCCTCGTAGTCCTTCTCAGCGTCTACGCCACCCGCATCGTCGGCCTTTGGGCGGTAAACACTCGCTTTGCCACGATCCACGAGCGGCTTGGAGTAGACACTGTACTCGTCATCTCCGCCAAAGCCTGAGTTCAGCCCCTGCGACTGGTTAAACAGACGAGAATCGAACATGGCGTCGCCTGCCAGCTTGCCAGAGCCCTGGAGCTGGCCCAGAGCGATCTTCTCTGAGACATCACGGTCTCCATCACGCGCAAGCTTGCCCTTCTTGCCCAGCTTCTCCATCCGCATCTCGCGTTCACGCTCTTTCTTGCGCTCGCGACGGATGCGGTCGCGCTCACGACGGCCTTCTTCATCTCCATCGTCGTCACTGCGGTTCAGGTCACGCTCATCGTCTGAATAGTCTCTGCGACGGTCGTCGCCATTGGCTTCGGGGCGAATGCCAGCGCGCTCCATGCGGGCCTTGGACGCCATCTCGCGTAGCTCGTTCTCCTTCTGCTCCTTCTGCTTCATCACCAGCTTCTTCTGCACCTGCGCGCGCATGTTGACTTCCTCACGCGCCTTGCGCTCAGCGATGGCCAGCGCCTCGGACAGCGACGCGAAGTTGTCGTTCACTGTGACCTGCTGCAGGCCACGGCCGTCGGCCGCCATGCGCTTGTCCAGCGCGATGGTAAAACCCTTGGAGTTCTTCCAGTTGGAGATGCAGGGCGGGATCTTCCACGACTGCTGGTCCTGGATCGTGAGCTTGCGCGGGGGAGAGTGCAGGACCGGCACGGGCGGCGACGGCGGGCCACGCACAGCCTTCGTGTGCTTGAACTTGGGCGGTTCCATGGGGTCCTTGGCTACCTCGACCATGCGGATGATGCGCTGCTTGCTCTCGCCGCCCATCTTGCCCTGGTCATTCGGCGTGTAGCGGATATAGCTCGACGTCTCCAAGGCGGTCTTTTGGCGCGCGACTGTCACGGGCTGCGAGGCAGCAATCTTGCCCTGTACAAGCAGCTGCAGTGCGTCCTTGGTGCGGTTCAGCGTCTCCATTTCCTCCTCCTTGCTGGGCAGTGCCAGCGTTTTGGCGTCGTCCTTCTCGACCATGTCGCTGAACTTGGTGTACACCTTCTTGTCGCGGTGGTGCTGCGTCACGATAGCGTCGTAGTTGGCCTGGCCGTCCTCACCACGAACCTGCAGCGCCAGTGTCTTGGAGCCAGAGCCTCTGGCGCCAGAGCCTCCCTTCTTACCCATGTTGAGCGGGAACTGCGCGATATGCAGCTCTGGGTACGCGCCGCCATCACCAAAATCCTCGAGCGTGCGCGGTACGAACTGCTTGGCCACGCGGTGCGGGTACGCTGGGACCTCGCGCTTGGAGGTCGACAGAGCCGTGGACAAGGAGACCGAAGGCTTGCTCTGTGACTGCACCTGGTCGTCCTGGAACGTCGTATAGCTACGCACGGGCGCCGGGAAGAGCGCGCTCATACTGGTCCTGCTTCTGCCTGCCTGCGTCTGGTGGCGTTCGCTGGCCGCTTTAATACAGCGCTCTTCTCCCTGTCGGCAAAGATGTTATAAAACCTTAAAATCAAGGTGTTATCAAAACACGGAGTCATGACTAGTTACCAAAATCCGGTATAATTCAAGAGCATCGTTACGAAAGAGGAGAGTTGCTTCATTACCAAAAGAGAGGCCAGGAGATCCACATGGCGCTCGTGTTGCAGTTCCCGCAAGAAGGAGAGTTCAGGTACGTCCTCCTGCCGCTGGATCTGCATGTGGCTCTATCAAGTCGCTGTGCTGCGTCACTGCGCTCTCATTGCATCCTGAATGACCCAAGTGCTGACGCTTTGCTGTCGGATCTGAAGCTCGCGTGCGATTGATTTCGATGACGAGCCAGAGCAAGAGATCGCTTCTGCGCAAGCCATTTTCCGCGTATGTTGCTGCTGCGTATTTGATTATTTGATTACGTGGTGTTCACGCTTGATTTGGGTTGCTTACAGTGGCGCCGATCAGTTCGTGAGCTGCTGAAGGCGCGTGGAAGCGGAGCGATGCAGGTGGACAAGCTGGTTGTTGCTATGCAAGGTCGTCCGCAAGAGTTTGTGCAGCAGCTTGCATCTGAGTGGGAGCCCATTGGCACGCTCGTGCTCACAGATCAACCGATTGTGCGTATCTGTTCTAGGAGACTCTGACTGGTTGAGGCGTTAAATGCTGGCGTTTGCATGGTCAGGTCCCTTGCAAATTGGATGCCATGGCATCTGCTGGTTGCGTGATCCTATCCAAGTACAGTATTGATCACGAGGACTTTGGCAAGACCTTGATCGCCCTGGCTGTGCAAGAGGTCTCAGAGCAATCGGTCTGGCTCTGGACGTGCAGTCTTCTGCAGCACATTGAGCCGCAAGAGATTGTCTGTCTCGAGACGCAGGCTTCACCCATTTACGAAAACGCGTACGGCTATGAGGCCTACCCGTTCCTTCGCATGCTGGCGACGTCTTCTGTGGCAGAAGAGGTCGAGATGGAAGTTCCTGTGCACATTCTCGAGACACCGCGCTTTCTCAACGGAGTACCTGCGGCTCTTCTCACTCATGTACGTTTGCCTCATGAGACTTACGAGATTGTGCATCTCGCTCATGGCAACTTTATTGGGAACAGGGAGAGCTCAAGAAGAAACCAGTGCGCGCGTACGTCTGCGTCCAGGATTTCACGACCCATCCGTCCGAAGTGCTTCAGTGCTTCCTTCCGCTGGTATCTGTCGTGGGTCTTGACCGCCCGCTCTTCTTTCGCCCGCAATCTGCTGGACAGGCATTCAACCCGTTGTATTCGTAAAAATAACGTGTCGACAAAAAAAGAGTTTGAATCGGTTTTGTCGCACTTGCTTCGCCTCGGTACGTCGTCCTCGTGTTGGTCATGCTGATCACACGCTTCTGTCGTTGATTTGAGTAGCTAGTGACCGAAATGCAAGAGCAAAGTGCTTTCTCGACGCGCTTTTTACCGACTGATAGAATTCCAGAGTACAACGCGCTTCTCGATGGGCATCTGGGCAAACGCCGAGAGTTCCTGCTGGGCAACAAGCACTCACTTGAGCTGCTCCAACAGACGGGTGTGATTGCGAAAGTAGAGCCCAAGCAAGACAATTCAAGGGATTATGTTGTTTACATGACTGAAAAGCCGATCCATCGCCGCAAGCGATTGCCGCCAAAGCCGTCGACGCTTCCGAACCGTGCCGATTCGATCGCGTTGGTACGTAGCACATATCACAATGTTCATTCAGCAGGCGCTCGAGCATCAGCGTTGGGCAAAAGCGAGAGCACACCCGTGATAACATCAAAATTGGATTTGAAGCGACATGAAGGTGCGCAACAACGTGATCAGGATCGATTTGATATCACGAAAGAGTTGAATCACCGACCAGAAGCGTTACATCCAAGCTCTGCTGGTCCTAGCGCAGGAAGAACTGCGTCGATCCAACCGTTTAATCGGCCCAAGTTACTTGCAACCATGAGGAGCCAGAGTACGGCAACGCTTCTTCAAACACTACCAAGCCGAGGAAATCTTGGATTCTTGACAGAATCAAATCAATCTGAAGGCTTAGCTTCTCGAAGATCGCGCAGCCAGAGCGTCTTTTACGAAGGCGCGATTATTCTTCCCACAAGCAGTCCACTGATTAAGGAACAGCCAACGGCTACACCAACGGTCCACAAGAAGCCCCCCCCAAAGGGACCAGTGGAGCATTTATTGGAGTGTGATGCCTCATATCTCGCTCAGATCCACTCAATGAAAGACCAACTAGTAGAATTAGAGCATGAAAAGGCTCAACTCGACGGAAATATTGCCAAATTGAGGAAGAAATTGCGCGGTGTGAACGCAGTGCATGAGAACGATCTTGCAGTGGCGCACTGTTGTTCAATCATGCAGCATCGGCTTTCCAAGGCCGAAGAAGAATACATGAAACTGGTGACTGCGCAACAACAAGTGAAGGTCGACGTCGATAAAGTCCGACGAGAACTCTTGTCAATGCGCAAAGTGAAGAAAAAGTTAGAAGCTGATATCGATGAAGTGACGCAGATCAATGCGAGCATTGACGAGAAAATCCATGCATCCAAAATGATACGCAATCAGGTATCAGATGAGCTAGTAGAGTTAGAGCGGAAGGTAGAGCTCGAAGTTGAAGAGCAAAAACTACGACTACCACCAGAGGAAGGCGTCGTAGTGGATCTGGATTGCTTGATGAACATCGTGAAGGATCGATTCTTAAAGCGCCAGGCACAAGCAATTGCATCCTCGACTACTAATACGTTCGGTGTGATCGAGACGCCAAACAAGGTGCAGTCACATGAACATTTACATAGTGACCGTCAACCAGCTAGTAGCAACGGAAAACCGCGAATCGATCACCAGGTACGTTGCTCTAATGAAAACAGGCGATGATATTCCCATCCTAACTCACATGTTTTCAGACCGCATTCCGATTGATTCAGCAGTCGCTAGGGTACAAGGACGTGCATGACTTTGTTCAAGAGTTTATCAACACCGAGAATCATCTCCTGTCTATGTATAAAGCGACCTCGACTTTACAAGAAGAAAGAGTGAATTTACAAAAAGAACACAATCGGATTTTGAAAGATACAGCAACACGCCACGCAAGCATTCGTGGTAGTCACCAAGCCGCAGCTACGCTTCAGCATGAGCTGCAGCAGAAGAAAAATACGACAATCGGCAAAATTGCTTCGTACAACGAGCTACGTGAAGTTCGAAATCACGAACATACTCGACTGCGAAGCATTATGCAGCGGTGCCTAGAGACTTTGCAAGCAGAGAGTATGCTCAGTCGGCAGGAGTCGATTGCTGGCCCTCTTCTCATAAGCGAGTTGGCTTCACCCACGATGTTAGAGACATTGCAGAAGAAAGTGACCGAAGTAGCCATGACGTTGAAAATCAAGCACCAGACGAAAGCGACAAGCGAAGACCCACGGCATTGCTATTACTCAAACCGAGGAATCGATGGCCGACGAAGCAACTTTTTCTCAACGAAAGAAGTATCGGTAAGCGCCACGAACTCATTATTTCTTCATGCTGCAATGCTCATTGTTCTTGTAACTCTTCGTAGAAAATCGTGCTTGGGCCGCGTGAGCCCTCAGGATCTGCACTTGCTGCGATCATGTCGTCTGTTCAGCCTCCTAGTGTTGATGCAGCGTTGGCTTTGACCGAAAACAACGCGATTCAGAGCTCCCACGTGTATTTTTTCAGCACTGCTGAGGCAAACTCAAAGAATGAACGATCGACGTCTGTTGTATCTCCAAAATTCACGAGCGAGAGGAGGAAAACCCAGTTTTTGTCGTCAGCTACGACCGAGAAAATAATAAAGCGCGTCTCTATTCGACTCGACAACGACGAAAATGAGGAAGATGTTCGCATCATTTATGATGCAAACGATATCGACCACTGAATCCGCCGTATTCAGAGCGGCTTTTTTGGGTCAGGGCGGCAACGGCGTCGTTTCATGTTCTGTGAAGGGCCGCGTTGGTCGCAATGGATGGGCTCGACCACTGATCCAATAACACCAGCAACAAGCATGGACGCGAGGCTGAGTTTGCGACAACGGCTACTTCGGATCGACGATTCGCTCGACTCAAAGCTATGTCGAAGTGATGCGCTGGTACAGTCGGCCAAGGAAATTTCGAGTTTGATTTTCAATTCTGACGACATGCGACATCATTCCTTTGAAACCAGCATGGGAGCACGACACACCAACTCGCTACCCAATCCAGGAGACGATGACGAAGTGGAGAATGGCGCTGACAATGATGCAGGAGGAGACGACGACGATGGAGAAGATGAATGCGAGGACGATTTTGGCGAGGAAGAGGAAGACCTGGCTGGTGGCGGCGAGACTAATGCCGCTAGGAAAAGTAACAAGTGCGAAACTTCGTTAGTGGTGAAGCTGCTCTTCAGTCGTCACGACTCGAAGCGCAATCCTACAGTGTGCTTCGACTACCCACCGCACCTGCATTTAAAGCGAGAATATGTTGCGAGCGACAAAAGCGTCATGCTACGCGTGGTGGCAGTGAACGCGATGGAGTGCGCTGTGTATTACAAAACCCACTGGGAGCGGAATTGCGTCAAGAACTCATTTGCTGTGGCCGGTGTCCTACGTACCAAGAAGAAATGGGCTCAGTGGAGCATCGCGTGGGCCAAGCACATTCCTCGGACAAAGTTCAAGCACATGTGTGCTAGCCACCCTCAAGTTTTCAACCATTTTCCGGATCCGTGGATTATTGGCCGCAAAGACCGCCTCACGAAAACTCTCACAGCTTACAGACGTCGATTTGGGCAGGACTATAATTTCTTCCCAGAAGGATTCACGCTGCCAGATCAATTTGATGCATTTCGTCGCACTCTTCAGCGTGAATCATCGTCATCAGCATCTGCTTCGTCATCATTATGGATCTTGAAGCCACCGGCAGCAGCCTGTGGTCGTGGCATTCGAGTAATCAATGCAAAAGATGTCGACTCGATCTCCAAGAAAAGGACTTATGTCGTCCAGCGATATTTATCAAACCCTTTGCTGATGGATGGTTATAAATTTGATTTGCGGATATACGTTGTGGTGACAAGTGTCTATCCGCTACGCATCTATTTGTTCCAAGAAGGCATCACACGATTCTGCACCAGCTCTTACTCGGTTAAAAATCTTAAAAACCGCTTTCGCCATCTCACCAACTACTCGATCAACAAGAAAAACGAGAATTTTGTGGAAAACGCGAATGCACTGAAGGATAATGTGGGCAGCAAATGGAGTATGACGGCTCTATTCGAGCATTTAGAGAAAGAAAATGTATTGAAGGATCCGGAATCTCTTAAGGCTCAGATCCGTGCGATCATTTGCAAGACCATTATTGCCGCCGAGGCGCATTTGACACCGTTAATGTACCAGTACGTGAAGAAACCGACTTCATGCTATGAATTGTTTGGATTTGACTTAATGTTGGACCATAATTTGTCTCCATGGTTGATCGAAGTGAACGTTTCGCCATCTCTTATGGGGGGATCGCCTCTAGATAAACGAGTCAAGGGATTATTGCTCAGTGACGTTTTCCATTTGGTCGGTGTTCAAGTGCCACTTGAAAGCATTCCGGTGCAAAACCAAGAACATATTTCTGGAGAAAAGAATGTGAAGAAGCCTCTGGTTTCGCAAGTACGCCACACGCAGAGCGCTCAAACAGTGAAAAATATGTCGTGCAAGACTACGTCGTCCAGATTACAGAATAAACAGCTATACGAGATTGTGTTGGATCCAAACGTACCACTGTTTGAGAATAACCACATTGAGCTATTTTCGCAAAACGATTGGGAGATAATTCACCAAATGGAAGATGAAATGGATCGACTAGGACACTTTGAACGTATCTATCCAGCTGCAAATCCGGATGAGACAGCTCAATTCAATCCTTTTTTTACGTGTCAGCGGTATGCAAATGCGCTCTGTGCGAAATGGATCCTCACTTCGTCGAAGACCAAACAAAGTCGACAGAAGAATGCGCTGACAGGCAAGCAACTAGATCGATCTGCGAGCTAGTCAACATTTTCGAATCGGTAAAAGTGAGTGATAGCATCGATAAAGCGCCTGGATGTGTATCTTTTTCTAAGCAGACTACCCATCATAAGTCGATTGACGACCTATAATCGTACCGGTATGCAAAACGTGCATCACAGATTCAAAGTCACGATTCCTACTGTAGTGATCGCACCAACCCAATCAATGGATTTCTTTTCAAGAATTGCTTGAGTAAAAATTATCAACTTCTTGAAAACTTCGTTCAAGTGCTTTTTTTTAGGAAGCACCTTTAGAACGAGAGTGAGTAACTACCACGACTAGTTTTGTGCTGAACTTGCCTCTCACAGTAGAAAGAAGTCAGCACAATTGAAGGGTAAATATGAAACGAGGTCATTTTTAATGCATATCACATGATGACTGAGGTGTTTAACAATAATTGTTTGGCTTTATATGGTATCGTTTCTGCAGATTTCAGTAAAGGTCGAATGGAAGTTGCTACTATGTTTCTGTGATGGTACTGCACTTGCCTCTGACCGGTTTGAATGCGCACGCACAGCAATAGGTCAGTGTGGCGACTGCGCCTGAGTCGGCGGGCAGCGGAATTACCCTCGTTGCTGCCTTTTCGTCTTGGGGAGTTCGTAAAGACGAGCCCAATGATGACACCAACAGCAAAGCCCAAAGCCACGTCTAACACAAGAATTAGGCCCACAACCAAGACGAAAAACAGTCCCAACATCAACTGAAGGAACAAGTTTCGATCCTTGGACTGATTCAAATGTTTCGTCATGGCCTTGGAATACTTTTTCGAAGCGTTGCCATTCCATCTGGAGACCACCTAGCCAGATTCTCAGAGCGTCGCGCTTCCCCGCACCATTGCCCCGGGACTTGTACGAAGTCTTCGAATATATGATCGCAAATTCTTCCGTCGCTCTTGCACCATTGTCGCTCTCGAAAAGGCACTTTTGATGGATTTGATAGACGCCATCTTCGCTTGAGGCACTTGAGCAAAATGAAGACTGGGGGCGATGCTGTGTCCGCTTCAGTCCCAGCGTCCTTGTTCACAGCCAAGGCTACTATATGTAGTAAGCGAGGTCCAGTCGTTTCTGGATCTTAATAAGAGATAGTTCAGCACACTGGACATTCGATTACAAACCGTCAGTATCCGTGAAAATTGTTTGGTACTGTGTTAAATTTAGACCAGAAGAGCTATAAGCGAATATATCGGTCGAAGTTGGTGATTGTGGAATAGAAGAGCAGATACATCTTCAGTAATTCATCCATAATGGTACAATTGGAGATCGAACGACGTTGGTATGAGGTGCAAACACGCGTTTCTCGTGGCTGCACTTGGAGCGTCTATCTAAGAATCAGTCGTCATTACCGCTCGATGAGGGCGATAAATGGACATTGAACGAAAACTAACACAGGAATCAGCCAAACTCTCTTTCATTCACGCCGTACAATTTCTTTGCTTCTAGTCAAAGCCGAAACGATCTGCGTCGAGTCATTTCTCTTCCAGCTTTCGTACTACCAACCGTTTGATCGTCCTCATTGAGCCTTCATGCGAGTTCAAACTTCATACCTTTCAAGCGTCTGGCCGTGGTGCGGCACATGTTCGCATGATTTGATAGCTTTTCCGCAAGATCAAAATCCAGTTGAATTTCCGGATCCAGATTGATGTTCATGTGGAACTTGTGAAGGCCAAGCGCTGCTTTGCAGAATTCCTCTGCTTCCTCAAGCTTGTCTCGAGTGAGACGACCCAACGTGTACACTAGAGCAAGCATGGTCAGAAACGCCACGAACTCCGAAGTTCCATAATAATTGCTAGTCAACGCGGCAGAACATTCTTCCACAAGAGAATCGTCAAATTGTTAACACTTTCGTAGACGATCTGTCCACGATACTAGCTGCTGGCGTCCGTCGCTACGATTTGCCTGCTTGATCGTCCAGCATGAAGCCTGTTCTTTGCCTCGTGGCGTTCGGGTTTCAAAAGAGGCGAGGATGGAAGTACTATCACGCTTTTCGCCCTTAAGGCCGAGGAAATAGTGATTCGGATCACTTATGCATTTTGGCATCACAGCCTTAAGCTGAATCTTCGATTGGGCTTCAGGAATTTCGCACCCGTTCGGATCAGACGCCATGCACACTTCCCACGTATGCACAGCATCCAGCTTAAGCGGCAACGCACCTAAGAGAACTGGCTGATCAGCGAGTTTCTTCACACGAACAGGACTGCGCACCACAAATTCTTTCCAAGGGCCATGCTCGTTGCGAAACACTAGATACCCCTCACTTGTCACTTCAAAATACCACGCAAGGCCATAGTATTTAAACGTTGAATGCCCAATGATCTTCAACTCACCGCGTTCATTCTTGTCCGTGTGGTAGTAGTTATGGCAGCCCAGTCGATACGGAGTACCTCCAACAGAAGTGACGTGAAACGCGCTTCGCGGTGGAATTTT
>JAADVW010000942.1:0-11998 GCA_023335875.1 Elongisporangium prolatum
TCCAGATCATCATATCAAGAGCGTGCGTGTCGACAATGCATCAGAATATGTGTCAACATCCTTTTAGGAGTTCTGTGCGTCGAGTGGCATAAATCTCGAGACTTCGAGCCCATACGCGCACAACACTAGTGCCGAAAGCTTCGTGAAGCAGATTCAGATGATTGCGAGGCCTCTGCTTCTACGATCGAATTTGCCATTATCCTGTTGGGGACATGCGGTATTACATGCCGGAGATCTTATCCGTTATAGACCTTCGGCTGCAAACGATCTCATTCCGCATGAACTTATCCATGGCTTCGCCCCATCGGTTGCATACTTAAAGGTGTTCGACAGTGCGGTGTACGCACCGATACCGCCACATCTGCGAAGCAAGATGGGGCCAAAGCGACAACTTCGAATATACGTTGATTTCCAATCGCCATCGATAATTCGCTATCTTAGCCCTCAAACTGGCGACTTGTTCACGGCACATGTAACAATGTGTGAGTTTGACGAGACTCTCTTTCCAAAACTCGGAAATGGTGATGATAAACATCGAGGAGAGTTCTCATTCGATCAACCAGAAACGAAGGACCTTCACAAGGACCCGTTTACAAGAAAAGGAGATCCGTTGCATTCTCCATCTCCATCGCATAGTGCACAATGCACCAGACGTGTCCACTGCAACAGAACGCGTCACTAGGTCAGACTTAAACGAGGCAATAAACTACCCTGCCAGAGTTGAAGTTGACCATCCTCCTGCTTCTGCGTCAAGCGTCCCACTCAGGAAACGTGGACGGCTGAAAAGGTCCAAGGACAAAGTTTCTCGGAAGCGACGAAGGATGCCGCGCGAGATTGATATCACTGAAGAAGTGAATGACGCAGACGATCATGCAGACAAATTAGCTGATATGAACGTCAGCATCTTCTTAACGTACGTTGGTGACGAATCGGAACCAAGTACTACAGCAAATTGCAAAGCATCGCCTGATTGGCCAAAGTGGAAGGCTGCAATCAAGGCTGAGCTGCAATCATTAGCCGACAGTGAAGTCTTCGGTGATATGCAAGACTGCCCGACGAATCATAAGCCGATCGGATGCAGGTGGGTCTTTACTCGCAAAAGAGACCAAACTGGTAAAGTCATTCGCTTCAAGGCGCGACTTGTTGCACAGGGCTTCACTCAAAGGTTTGATTATTCCGACATTCCGGCCCCATTTAATGGATTTACTTACCAGTTGGCTACACGCGCGTGTTTTACCAATACAGAGTGTAGCATTATGACTGTAGACGGCTCGGCGACCATGGATGCAATGCGGTCTTGAACAGTAATAGAATGTTTGCGCACGCTTGATACACTGACTTGTCATACATGTCGGAGCTGCCATTGTGTATACCGAACTTGCTGGCGTATAGTTTGAACCTAGAGCGGCTTGTTCTCATATTCGATCGCTCGTGGACGCTCAGGATTCCTGAACTATAAACACATCAAAGCAAGGCGATTTGGGTGATCAAGAGCTCAAGATTTCATTGTAATGGGATTCAAGAAGCTGGGAAGCTGGCAAATGCATATAGACATATTGAGACTGCACATAGTACGTATTTGAGGCTCTGCTGGCGCATCAATGACCGTCACGACATGCCCTCGTACCTCATTGTCATCATGGTGTGGTTCTGAGCACCGTTGGACGTTCCTCTGGCTCTGTAGGCAGCACCTGGGTGACCGGTAGCGCTTCGACATCCGGCGGTCAAGCTGCTTGGTTGAGAAATACAGCAATACAACAAGAACAACAAGAACAACAGCATTGTGAGCACCGTCCAGGTTATCAAAGCAGGCCAACATGCAGGCACATATTGCACTCACCTACGGGGGCGCAAAGGCAATCAAGCCGACGTTATCGCTGCGCGCATTCCTCTTGATCCGACGACTCTCCGTTGTCGCTTAGCAGGAGAGGGGTGCTGTGGTACAATGGGTGGTCAAAAATCCCGCTAATCAGGACCTCTGCTCCATGATGTGGCCAAACAAAGATTTAACCAATCATTGTGCTAAACGTCGAATATTCGGCCAATCAGTGTCAATGTCGGACATGGTCCAGGGGTGCACTTATATGGGTCCTGGTCCGGTTAAAGTTGGCCGGTTTAGTGACCCGGGACCGGTCTAGGTCAAACCGGTTTGGCTGTGGTAGTATTGTGAGTTCTACACAAAATTTCCGAGACGGGTCGAATCAATCGCTCCTTTGAAACCGCCCCACAATCGCTCAACCAAACTTATCAGTTAGTTTCAATCAGTATAGACAGGGATTCGCATTGTTCCTTTGGGCAAGTTGCCTTTTTGAACCAAACTACTCTGCGAACTAATTTGATAGGCTATAATAATGATTATTTAAAAGTTTAAGCCAATCGACTGGCTTGTCGATTCTCTTGCAATTTGAGAAGGGTCGCCCAATCACCCACGTTCGGCAAATTTAGGTGGAATTGATAATAACACTGCGGCAAAGTGATATATCACGTACCGGTTTACTGGTATGATACCGGTATTAACCGGTACCCGAAAAAGGAAGGAATACGTCATTCCTGTTCACGGTGATCAGCAGACCACGTTTAAAGTGGGAATTTCCCAGAATCCCACTTTGGACCAGAAAGTGACGCTGCGGACGAAAGGAAATGTGGGAAATGTGGGATGTAGTCAACATGAAGAAATGTTCTATGCATCTTGGAGCCTACAACTCTAAGGGTTCTTGCCACTGTTTGCAATGTAGAACACCTTCGAGTGAAAGATCAGTGAAGGCCGTACGCTTGTCTGTCTTCTCGCAGCCAATGACGTTGAGAGCGAAAAATCGCTCTCAACAGTGGATGTGTTCGGGAATACGGTGGCCATACCGCCACAGAATTAGACCAATGTCGGATATTTCGTCGCAGCATCGCCAACACTCCAAATGTCGTCAATGTCAGCCAATCTGTCGTCGAATTCATCCACAGCCTTTCGGAAGCTGTGGTCGATGTCGTACGGCGAGATAGACTTTTTCAGCTCGTCCACGATCCTGTGCAAGCCGTCCTCGCCAAATCGGGGCATGAGCTGGTCTCCACTCGAGTTTAGAAGCGCCACAAAGGCCATCATCGGCGTACATACGAGCTCCTTCGGGGTCACTGGTGGTCGGACGATGCTGTTTTGATCTCGTTCAACGAGCTCGTGGATGCTGTTGGCTGCCAAGACGAACATCCTGCCGACTGCTTTCGTGACGAGTGCCGCCTGGGCGTCGTCAAGGGAGCCAAGACTGTTACACACCCACAGATCGAGTTGCTCGATGTACTTGAACGTCAACTCATGTGTCGGATGGAAAGGCGTCGATTTTACTCTCAGTCAATGGTCCTTTAGCCCCGACATCGAGCAAAGACGGCGTACCAAGCCACCGAAGCGGTCATTTTGCTGCTGGACTAGCGCGGCTCGACCTTGGAGAGAGACAAACACAGCGTTAGCGTTTCTCGCCAGCTCACGAAGTGCGTAGAGAAAGATCCACCACACGAGATTCGGGCTACATGGATCAGCGTTGTCTTCGAGGTATGCTCGAATTTTTTTTTTTGACGTCCATTCGAGCAAAGCCAGTTGACCACACCGTACATTGAGAGCCATCTCATGGCAGCAACTTTCGGGCAGGCAGATCGCATTTCCGTGATCAGGTTTTGCTGGCGTCGCAAGTAGCCTATTAGTCTAGTGAGAGTACCGAGGTAGGTCTCACTAAGAGCACTCACGAAGACATCTTGGAGCGTGAGGTCGAGTTGGTCGAGTCCACACCACACACGCGTGACGGGATAGGTAGCCGCCTCTTCAAGCAGCGTAGTCACACCGCCATTCTACCCACCATGGTAGCTGCACCATCCGTAGCCGCCCCAAGCCGCTTGTTCGACCACTGCGGTAGCATCGCGTCGAGCATTTTCGTGACTGCACCAAAAATATTGGCTACTGTGTGACGATCGTATAGCGAAATTACGAGTAGATGGAAATTGTGCAAGCGTCCGTGCGTGGAAAATCGGCATCTCACGTCGACATATGATCTCGCTTTGTGCGTCGTGGAATCGAAAACGCCCAGACCCCTGCCAGGTGTGTAGCCAGTGCTTGGAGTGACGCAGCACACACAAATCGGGCATAGCGGGCAGCGAGAGCGTCCGTGCAACCCACATAGCGCCCAATGCCGGTCTCTTCTTTTGTGTCGTCTATCATAGCAGCGGCCATGCGAAAGGACGCACCACGACTCATGAACCTGACACACAGGCGAAATCGAGACGGATTCTTCTCGTCGATGCTGTAATGTTCTTCATCGACGGTAAATATCGCCATTGCACGTTCGCGTGGAACGCCTTCGATGTCATCGGGATGGGACAGCAACTCGCCGATAATGGTCTCGATGATTGAAGCGCTGATCTGAATATTGATGGCGTCCTCGCTCTCAAACGCGGCGCGCATGGTCGCGTCAAGTGGCCTTCAAAGAGCTCAGTTCTGAACCGACGGAAATGCTTTGGGTTGGTGGTTCTTTTGCGCGGCTTAGAAGTTGTGTTGTCGGCATTTTCCTTGCAAACACGAGGCAAAAGCGGCACACGACGCTCTCCACGAGGGCTGTCTCTTGGTTCCTCAAGCCGATCTTGAGACCGAACCGGGACACATGAGATTCAGTCCCTTCTTGCTCTTCGGCGGCAAGGCCGTCCCATCGATGGTGCTCTGCTTTATGTTCGGAGGTTGTGCTCAAAGACGAGTGCGGGAATGAGGGAAATCCCAGGCAAAGCGTATGAGCCTCAGAGCAGTTTTCCCACTTTGATCTATTTTTGCATCTCGCCAAGATATGGGAAAAGTGGGATGTGGGGTACCTTTTCCCACATTCAACGTGGTCTGGTAATGTCTCTGTCCCAGAGTCGTGATTTCTGCAATGGCGAGAGAGGCTTTGACGAAATTGAGCAACCCCGTGAGAGGACATCGACTATGAATAACTCCCTGATGCAGTGGAGAAAGGGATCGAATTATGAAGGACTCGGAAGATCAAGTTGGTTTCTGACAAAGATGGCAGCTATTCAGCACCAGGCAGCGATTTTAAATATGCTCTACTAGCAAAATACAAATACACAAAAGCAGCAAAGCATATTACTACATCAATTAAATGCTTTACTCTTGTATGTTCTCACGAATCGATTCGATTGAAGATACATACCACAAGCCCTTGTTGTTGGCAAGAAACATAAGCATCTGGATCGTGTCAACAATCCAAGCGCTGTCGTACGTCTGAAAAGTCGAACTTTATCTACGGAAAAAAATTGCTCGCATTTATTAAAAGTCAGAGGGGCGTACCTTACATCGATGACGTAGTTTTGACGCTTGGGCGCAGTCTAGCGTTGCATGAACGTGTTGCGCACAAATAACGTTTTATGCCGACGCTGGAGGCGCTCTCATCACCTTGACCGGTTGTTGAGTCGACACAGCATGTAGGTAAGACGATCGCTGGGGCCAAACTCTGCCACTTGACTAAACTGGAATCAAGCGGTTTAATTGACAATAACTGACGTTCCGATTCGGAATTTCATTCGTGGTACGATTCCAGCACATGATTTTCGTACTCCTGCCGTAGTAAGTAGCTACTTTTGCAACATTTTTGTCACACCCATGAGCCATTCTAGGTTAATCAGAAGTGCCTTAGTGCGCTTTCTTTCACGGCGGGTAAAGCTGATAGATCATGATCGGCGACTGTGCTTTGGTCAAGCGTCCTAAGAATTACCTCTTGCGGACGTAGTGTTGAACCATGGCATAGGTGCTTGGTTCTTTCAGAGCGCTGAACCGAGGTGTGTCACTCGGCGCAGGATTGAGCGATCTTTCACAAAACTGTAACGTTTCATTAAGGTATGTATGTGCTCTAGTGCATCTACGTTCAATTTTTTATCCCCAGGTTGAAGCGATGGCTGGCGTAGACAACAATAAAAGCGGCCCCTCTTGTCTTGGCTGATGGAGCAGTTATCTCCAACCGAACGCAATTACCTTCCATGGTTGGTCATAACGCAGCTGCGTGTCTGTTGCCTGGTCGAACAAGATCTGGTCGACAAAATCGGCCTTAACTTTTAACCGGGCAGCTGGCCAACAAAACGTAGCGGCAGCTTGGACACTGGAAGTCTTCGTAGCCGTCATTATTAAGCCGGTATTACCAGTATTCATTCCGAACTTCGAATTGTTCAAATCGCCAATGATGGCGTCGTAGTGGCGCCCACTACAGCTACAGCCATGGGGATCAGCCCAACTGATTGAAGGAGTTGAAAGCACTGCACGTGGTCATCTATTTTTGACTTGTACTTCGTCATCGTTTTTCGGATAGAGGCGCCTTCTTAGTATTCTTCCGAACCAAATGTCGCTTGCAAAAGCTAAATAGTAACTGCTCCACAACGATTCACTCGATCAACTTGAATTGTTAACAGTTCGCTGGTTGTCAACCCGGAGGCGCAGCTGGTTCTCGTTCCGCAGTGCTGAATAGGCAAGAGTACTAAATATCGGATGCTGGCGCTCGAGGTGTCCTAACCGATCGGTCAGCAACTGATCTTTCAGTAGGTCTTGTTGCACATGTTGCAAGCAAATGAGTTGTTGTCAGCGCTAGAAAAAAGGAGGGAGCAGGTGGTCTTGTTGAAATGTTTTGTTGGGCTCATAAAGAGGCAGGGGAGGCTGGTAATCGATCAGAAGTACTTTGCAGTGTGTGTAGCAAACCAAGGATTTCTAAACGAGCGTTCTTAACCATACAAACACCGTTGCCATAATGGATGCATTTTTTAAAGTAAAATATATATTTAATTGCATCCCCACAGTTCATATTCCAATTAAAATCTGCAATCCATTTAGTGCGTTCAATTTTTTCGGAATATCTGAAGAAGATTATGAAGAACTTAACAGCGAGTAGTGAGATTGGTAAGAGAAGATGCGACTGAGAAGAAATACTTGAAATGCGAAGCCTAAACGCTTAAGGATCTCCTTTCTAACGGGCCTAAAGCCGTTACTAGCTTACACTCTAGCGGATAAATACACTACTAAATTCTGTTTTTCTTGAAAGCTGGATGGATTCACGATTTCGTCAATCATATTCGCGACGAAGATGCTATCCAAAAGCACAAGCAGGAGCTGAAAAGTGCCTCGATACACCTGTAATACAACTGAGTGGGCTCTGGGGACCAGACAATCTTGAATCCTTCTCAGCTTATCGGTGACTCCCTGTGTTGTGTGAGTGTTTCTTTGTCTCGCCCGATTTTGCAGCCATGATCCGATCCCGGTTTGTCTGCTTCGCGGTCGGACAAGCTGTTGAATAGCGGTCGCCATCGCAATGAAAGCATCCATCCTTGGGTGTGCCTTTCGGCCCGGCTTTGCCGATCTGCTGCTCAGATTTCCGACCTAGGTGATGCTTAGGTGTTTTATATGAATGCCTTCCTTGATGATCTTGATAACGCTTCTTTCCATGAGATTCACTCCTTTGCTCACTGGAAGCATTCTTTCGTCGTATCGTTTCAATCTTTTTCATCGCATGCTCCTCGATTACCAACTCGGGCGCCTGCTTGTTCACAAATCCATACAGTTTCATCGCACTTCCTTCAGCTTAGTCGATAGTCAATTTCGTTTCGGACTTTCTCTTCCAGTGCCTCTGGCAGCGAATTAATGAGCAATTTGCATTTCTTCCTGCTTCCCTTCCCACCGTGAAAGAAACTGGAAATCCGTACTTTTTGATCAATAAAATGCACTGATGGAAGTAGTCTGTCACTCGATCGTCGATGTACGTACTATTCATGTCCCTCCGCAGTTCGTTTGCGAATAATTTATTCACATGCGGCAAAACCTGATTCTGACAGCTATCTTTCATCGCGTGGATCTTCTCCAATAAAACTCATCAGTTGTGTCGCACTTTTCCACGCCCCAACGCACTTCGCAAAGTGTGTCGAGTAGTGCCTCGTTGAATGAATTCTTCACGATTTTCATGAGCGAGCTCATGTCTTCTTTTCCATCCTTACAGCACTCGCGAATATTCTCTTCGTACTCACTGCGTAACTGGAGCCGCTCCACCAGGTCCTCACGCTTTTGTCGTCATTACTCTAGGCGCCGTGACGAAGGTGAAAATTGGCTGCGGAGCTCTCGTCACATTTGGTTGAGTCGAGTGGCCTTCAGTAGACGTGTCATCAGCGACGCGCTCGATTCCGGCCTCTACCGGCCTGATCGTTTGTTCGGCTGATGATCCATGCTTTTCTTGAGTCCTTGTTGTTGCCTCCGCAACTAAAGATATCTTTGTAGCGAATTGGGGTACACTGTGAGGGAAGCTGACGCTTCCTGGCAAATACTGATCTATGTTGTGCTTCTGCAGTATGTTCTAGACTGAGGTTCTGGCCGCCAGCGCTATCCGTCGGGCTGGTGGTCGTTTCGTAACTACCTCTCTGCAGCCGACTCTTTGGCTGCTGCCAGCTTGGCGTCGGTTCGTATCGATGCGCAGTGAGTGAACGGAAGCTTGCTATTCCTTGCCATCTACTACAGTACCATGCAAACGTACAAAAACAATTCATCAGTGGTCGCTCAGATTCAAATGTCCATCACTCAATGCCTTCTTACTTGGATAAATGAAGAGCTCGTTCTTTAACAGCGTAATATCCGAACTTATCCCGATTTAAAAAACCACACCATCGACAACAGGGTCGCGTCAATGTAGTCAACTGCATCTGACCCGTGAGCATATAGAACTTAAATAAAGACCGCAAATCTGCTTTGGTATATTCAGGAGCCTTTTGTGTAAGCTTGCCGCTTGGTTGCTTAATACAATAACTACTCCAGCGTGCATGTAGCTTTTGCTGTTGTCTGTCCAAAATAAACCCTGGCTCGGATAGACATCAATATCAGTTTTTCACTTGGCCAAAGTAAGAGAGAACGGAGTTTTTGGCATGGATTTTGCGTTTTTTCGCCATCATTCTTGGCCAAAAAACATTGCATACGTATGCGAACTCACATGCAGAGCAGCTCCCTCGCATGATAAGCATTAACGGCTGCGATAGAAACCCGTAGTGTTCAAGAAAAAATGAATGAGTTCTTTGTGTTATCCTTTGCATGCTGCAGCGAGTCCGTATGCGACATTGTCTCAGCTTCTATGGCAGGTGATTTATGTCATGGCCCTGAGCTTTTTGCTAGAGATCGATCTTGCTGGAGAAATGCGTCGTGTCAGTTGACTCCGCAACCATATGGCAGACACTAAATCTATCCCTCTAAAATGATGTGGTCTATCCCGCACGCTGGCGCTTACTCCTGCACCACTCACTCGCTTATCAACACAGCCCACTCATTCTTCGATGGCCCATCAACGCTGTGTGTACAACAAGACCGACATGGACCAAGGTATCCATCGTGTCATTGATTGGGAGAAAGTGTCGCAAGTGTCGAGAGATTCGTATATTTCTCTCTGTGTCCTACGAAAGTATGTGGCAAAAAAAAAGGTAAAGAGTGGAGAGCCGATCATTTTCCAACGGCGTGGCCCACCTCCGCTGTTTCCGCAAGAACTCGAGCAATGCATTGTCGACTGAGTGTTGGGAATGCAGGCTACAGGGTTCCCTGTAGAGGCCACAGACATCATTTTGAAGTCGAGCCATATCTCCAGAAGTGTTTTTGACCGTGATATCAGCACAGGTTGGTACCGTAGGTTCCTTCAACGTCACCCTAACCTGGTAGCACGTCAAGCTCAGGTGATTTCACGACCACGGGACGAGGTGAACGCAAACGTCGTGCAGCACTTGTTCAACACAATTCTGAAGCTGATCATCGAGCAGAAGATTGATGGGCCACGCATCTTCAATGTGGACGAGCCAGCTTTCCTGTCCCGTCGCAAGAGCCGTCGTGTGGTCGCATTGAAGGGGCCATCCAATCAACGTGTGGAGCAAGCTTCCAACAGCGAGCTTTCACCTATCAATTGTTGCGTGTGCAAGCGCAACTGGGGCTGTCATACCTCCGATGTTCAATCTCCCGGGTCAGCGAGTGAAACGTACTACCCTCGACTTCTGTGTTGTACCAAGCGCTATAGTTACATGCACTTCGTCTGGCTTTATGAACAACAGTTTGTTTGTTACGTGGCTGAAATGGTTTTCTGATCACGTTCCGACCTCTGTACAACGGCCGCTCGTTCTGGTAATGGATGGCTGCGCCAGCCACTACTCAATCGAGCTAGTTAAAGCTGCTATGGATAAAAACGTACTCTTGGTGTGCATTCCTGCCAATGCAACCCATTTGCTGTAACTGCTTGATGTAGCATGCTTCGCAAGTCTCGAGGAACAGATCCACGCGCGGACTCGGTCATTCATGGTACACGAGGTGCTGCATCGATACCCAAGCACGAAGCAATTCGTATCGGCAGCGAGTCATGGCGAGACAGCAATCTCGAAGGAAATATTGTGAAACGCTTCGCGACAACGGCATCTTCCCTTTAAGTCGTGCTGCAATGGCAATGCGGCTAGGCTTCTTCCATGAGAACGGAATGGCCGCTGCCACCGCTGCATGGCTACAGCGTAAGCAGTACGTTCAAAATGAAGTTCTGGTTCTGCCCTGTCAGCAAGCCCCGACCAAGAAACGGCGCAAGTACGTCGACGTCGGGGGTCGCTTGCTAACAAAGGAGCTGCTACACACAGAGCGAGCACCAGTTCGAAAGAAAAAGCGTTCTTCAGGCCAGGCACCAGTCGAAACAGCAGCGCCATCAAGAATACGGAGTCGCCACAAGTACCGGTAATGGCACCAGCAGCAGGAGCAACACCGATAGCAACAACGGCACAGGCACAGGCACCAACGACACTACACGCACCGGCACCAGCAGGAGCACCAACTCCAAAAAGAGTACCAACACCAGCACCTTAAGCAGCACCAGGGATTTATAGAACTGCAACAGCAACTACACCGGGGCTGTCGTACGAGGCTCTTGTTTAGAAAGGGCGTAACGAATTCGTAATAACTGCATGTTATGCATCAAATACACAAATATTCATTTTCTTCGACAACCAGAGCACTTTTGATTTTTAGTCATTAGCTTATGTATTGAGAGGGTACCTAATTGATTTTTGCTCTCATTGTTAGCTCCAACATATTCAAGATTAACAAAGAACGGTCCAATAACCACTACGTGGTGTTCATTTGTCCATCGACACCGGAGGAGTACCGTAAATTCCAGGCGGCGAATCGCGGCAAAAACCTTTTAACGTTTATACCCCATCAGAAAATTTAGTTAATATTTATGCAAATCGTTACTCTAACCAAATCCTTTTATGCACAACCACAGAACCATAGTCAATCCTATATTAAAAAAACTCTCTTAAACTGGTTTTCGGCCAAATCATTCACAAACGGGAATGTTTCTTTGAAATGATACCTGAGTAGAATGAATGCGAATCGTTAAGGCCAATACAGAGCGCTTTTTTACTCTTTTTTCTAATATCCTATACTTGTGGGATTCATATGGTAACAATCTCAGCATATTAATTACCACTAACTAAACAAAATCGCTCTTAAACTGTTTTTTACGTTACATATTGTCAATTCCACCCAAATTTGCCGAACGTGGAGAGAATCGGCAAGCAAGTCGATTGGCTTAAACCAGTCAAATAATCATTTATAGCTAATCAAAATTAGCTGGCAAAGCTGGAGCAATTTAACCCTGTCTATAATGATTGAAACTTAACTGATAACTTTGGTTGGGCGATTGTGGGACAGGCTCAAAGAAGCGATTGATTCGATCCGTCTCGGAAATTTTGTGTAGAACTCACAATACATATTTCCTTTCCAGTGATTTTGCCTTATAGTTTGTATTGAATATTTTTATATTTTTGGATTCTGACTTTATATGGTCAGAAAAGCCAGAATCAACTTTCTTTATTTTATGTGGCAATACCCCAATATCAAACGTTAATAAAAAAATACCCCATTTCAACAATACATAAAAAAATGCGCCATTTTCGTAAAGTACGGGGACACCTCGTAAAATTCACAGAACATGTATAGACA
>JAADVW010000943.1:0-11963 GCA_023335875.1 Elongisporangium prolatum
ACGGTTTCACTACCTATGTGAAGTGGTGGGTTGTGAAGAGACTTTGTAAATAGAAAAAAAATGATTAACAATGAAAAAAAAAGTAGACTAGTAGTAATAATTTATGTGTAAGCGTAGAAGACTTGTTACTAGGCCGCGAAGCCGTCGTGGCCATTGGGGTCGCCGTCGGGTCGGACATACCGCAAGCGGTCGTCGAGGCTGCGACCCGGCGGCTTCTTGTGCGTCTAGCCCTTGGCGCGGAGCTCGCGCCGCACCGAGTTGCAGTTCGCGGCATGGCCGCACCCGACCGACTTGCCGCGGGGGCCTACCACCGCCGCTGACTCGCTTGTTCTTGGCCGCGCAGATTCTCGTATGAGAATTAACGGGTGGATGTCAGGATTCCCCCTCTACCTACTAAAACTAATACGGTATGTCCAAACTTTATAAATCAAAATTCTGAATTTCGTGCGACCCCTTTTCGTCGAAGTTCGCGTGACCAATGTCCTATTTGTAACAAATCTAGTCACTTGGGTTTTGAATGACTAGAGATGGGCTAAAAACTCACATACAATTTTCAAAATTAAAACGCCATTAAGCTGAAGTATGCACCATTCCGGTTTGGTGGGGTTAAAATCACATTTTCGTGTTTTTTATGATTTGATGTTTTAAACACGCAAGAAAGAAGTTGCCGCTGAGGCCAAAGATTGTACCAGACGCGCGTGCCGTAGCGCTCTGCGAGTACGTTCATATACCAGAGCCATACGGTGGAGTCCGTGCCGCTGCCCACTGCTGAGCACTCCTATCATCCTAGATGAGTGCTGACCATGCCTACAGACACATCCTCGCGCAAATAATGACCATACAGCGTGACAACCGCGTGAACGACAACGCAGAAGACGAAGACATTGCGATAGCTCTCATTTCGACAGCAATGCACTATGCCAACGCGTACTATTTAAAGAACCATACAGAACGTCATCACTCCTTGGTGGTGCCTGGGTGACAGAGCTCGCCGAAGGCAATCCAACACGATCATTGCTAGAGGGATTGATAGAAAATGCGAATGGTATGAATGAAGGTCGTGATTTGCTGCAGTGTCATCGTGGATTTGAACTTAGCGTTCACTGCGTCCGCTGCAGCTGCCTACGCCTCCTTGAGTCTGCGCGCTTGCCCGCTCGTGCTTGATCTATCATTGCCTGGAGAAGAAATACATCCATGGGAGGGCTCCGAGACGCTCGGACAATCATGGTTCGCTGCGCAGCATCCTTTCCTGACGAGATAAGCAGATCTTCTCTTCGTGCGCGCGGTTTCTCTTTGCCGCTGGCGCCTCTTATTTCTCCTCGGCCGATCGCCATTGCCACAGAGTCTGGTCTGACTGGATTATATTTTATGTCATTTTGACAGAGAATTGTAATTTATTTTGCGTGCTTGGAACCGCAATCATTTACAAAAATTGAGATATTTAATTGCGAGAACTTAGATTGCGATTGGGCGTGAGTTTGGATTCACGATAATTCTCAAAACGACATTTTTCAGGGAATCGCAATATTTCAGTCCAAATTGAAATATTCGAGTGGATCCAAACGTCCCATAACGTAATGCAGCAGATCGATTTATGAGCGCTAAAAATGAAGTTAGCCAATCATGGTCCTTTATTCCAAAAAGTAGCACAATGATTGGCCGGATTTCTGTAGCAGCACTTTATGGCGCGTTTCGGCACATTTGACCACCGAACGTTCACCAAGAATGCCGAATCATGATTCACTCGGCCTTTAAACCACAAGCATAATGGTCAAACGCCGAAAACAATGGACAGAAGCCGACCTAACGATGGCGCTTGACGGCCTTGAAGACGGCGCTAAGCCAGGTTCGTGAGCGACTACTACAACATCCCAGCATCAACGCTTCGCCGCAAGGCCAAGAGGAACAAAACTCCTGTGAATCAGGTCTGTGCTTGAGAGGAAAATCCAAAAGTGTAATACAAAGCTAAAGATAAAGCTCCAACTGTCTGGTCCTGTTCCTGAACCTTCGTGCTACATTCTCGTCACAACTGCTTCTAGAAGAGACTTGACGTGGGCACAGAGGTGTGTCACTTTCCAAGTGCAATGGCTTCGTAAATATGTCTGCTGTGTTTTCTTGACCTGCGATTTGCTCAACGTCAATGTTACTTGGTACATAGCATCCATTACATTCAGCCATTCCGAACTTGCTGAGGATGTTTTCTTCATACTTGCGTTGCCTGATCACAATCACTCGCTTGCTTCTATTGCGACCCACTTCCCATCCGAGGATATAATGCAATTCACCGAGGTCCTTTATTCGGAAACGTGAAGTCAACATTTGCTTCAGAAAATCAACGATGTCCTTCTTAGGTACAAATAGGATCAAATCATCGACATAAAATGGAGATAAAACACTGTGCTTCATAATAATCTTGGCACCTACGCAAGCTTCAGTGTCTAGCATTGTAAATCCATTTTTCTCATGCCATTCTCTGAGTATTTGATACCATACGCGCGGCGCTTGCTTAAGACCATAAAGTGATTTCTTCAATTGGCGCACAACGCCCTTCATGGCTTTGTTGACATACCCTTCTGGTTGACCCATATAGACATCCACATCAATTGGCCCATTTAGAAAAGCAGTAACAACATCCATTTGGTGAAAAGATACTCAAAGCGAACCACTGGTGTAAAAATTTCATTGTAGTCTATGCCTTGTTCTTGTAGAAATCCTTTTACCATGAGACACGATTTATATTTTTTGATAGAGCAATCCTCTATTGGTTCACATTTCCCTGACCAAACTAATATCTCCTGGATTTTGAAGTGCCAGATCGACTGCGTGAATCGGTCCATTTGGTCAAGCATTGGTAACTTCGCAAACTACTTCTCATTAAAAACTACCGTGTGACTATAGATCACACGAAGCGTTTTCACATCCAGCAACTTGTAACCTAGTTTATCGCAAGGATATCAAACGAATATTGCTTCTTTTGCACGAGGTTCAAGCTTCTTCCGTTCATCTTCATTGATGGAAACAAATGCACGCCAACCAAATACTCGCAAATACCGAACTGGAGGTTCCACGCAAAACCAAATTTGATACGGTGATATGCCTTTATTTGCTTTGGCTGGATGCAAGTTGATACAGTAGGCACTCGTTATCACTGCTTCCGCCCACAGTTGTTCCGGAAAGTCCCAATCAATCAAAATGCGGTATCATTTTGTTCTGGTGTTTTCCTCAGTCACCTCACAGACCATGCCAAACCTCGACTCACACTATTCTTTTCACTTTATAAACTCTTTTGCTCCATCGATCTACATGGCCTTCAGCTTGATGCCCCTCTGATTCTCAACAGAGACTCGATACTTACGAAAAGCCTCATAAATCTCGCTCCTTGATTTCATAACATAAACTCGAACAGATCGAGGTGCATCATCAACAAACACTGCAAAGTACCGAGCTCCACCGAACGACGGAATACTGTATAGGCCCCACACATCTGTGTGTATTTTTTTCTCCGATGCCCCACTGATGTTCATGCGGATGTTTGTTCGCAAATGACCTCCTGTCAATTTTGCCTTCATTCAAGTTGAACAATTCAAACGATCTGGCGCTGTCATGTATTTCAACCCAAGACTTGTTGGCATATTCTTTACAACCAAATCAAATACTGTTTTTCCAGGATGAGCTAGTCGTTTGTGCCACAGCTCTGCATCAGCCTGATAGCGAGACTCAGACAATGTTCATTCATATGATCTTCACGTGCACATTCAAATTTAACTTGTACAGCTTGTCCGATGAATCAAGTACTGCATCATAAGTTCCATGATCAATTGTAATGTTTGCGTATCCTTGATCTTTAAAGTATATGGCGATTTTAGCTTCCTTTCGCTCTTTGGTTAATTGTGCAAGCTGATGCTGGACTTTAAGAAATGTACTGCAGCGTTGGTACATAGCAGACACTTCTCAACAAGGGATTCCGACGGCCAGCATCAGCTCGTAGCCTCACTAAGATATCACCGATTCCTTCCACGTGCAGCTCGTGCTTGCCACCAACTTCAACGCCAGCGGAAATCGCATTGTAGGTTGTAAAACAACTCCGACAATTGGTCATGTGTCGAGCTCGACCAGTATATAAAACCCACATATAATCAGGTTCACATATCTCATGCGGATCTTTATTATTGTAATAGATCTGGTTAGAGAACCACAATCGACCACCGTCTGGAGCAGCAAAAGGCGACGTCGGCTGTGGGTTAACAAGAGACAGCAGCGCCATGGAGACGGTGGACTGAAGCAAAGGAAGACAGTACGACGAGCAAATAAAGCAGAGCGAGGGACTCTAGCAACGGAAGAAGCCCAAGTAACGTGAGAGCAATGGAAGCAAAAACGGTGGCCTTGGCAAGCATTTCCTACTTTGAAACGAGCGGCTAGAATGTCACGCAGAGGGAAGAACCAAGCGCACGCCAGAGACTACAGTGAGGAACGCCGCAGGTAGCGTTACGCGTGGTGGCGTGTTTAGCGTGGAAGGAGCGAGAACAGCGCGAAGAGCTCAGTTGAGAATCATTCATAGTTACGAGTCTCGCGCACCACGAAGTGCGTCAGTCAGTCAACGCGCGGTACGAAGACGGTGAGTCTTCGCGCTGATCTCAGGACTGAGAGAGAGGGTCCGATCTGTGGTCGCCTGACTGCCGTGTGGTGGCACACAGGCAGCCAACGCCACAGACAACTGCGATGGCAGGGCGCCTACCGCCGAATCGACATCCAGGACATGCAGTACTGGGATGGTAGTAGGAGTCGATGCACTCAGCGACTGAACCCTGGGTGGCTGTCATGTGTGCGTTTGGTGTGGCGTGAATGTATACCAGCGCACTGCAACCGATCACTAAGAGTGTTTGCTGTCGTAGAGCGACCGAAGTGTGTGCACCAAGAGGGTGCTAGAGCAGCTTTGCCGGCAAGAGGACGTCGAACGAAGCGCATTGAGAACAAGAGTGAACTGTGACCACAACTACCAGCGTTGTTCAACACCGGTAGTTGTCGTCACAGTTCACTCTTGTTACAAGCGCAGCAGCGGAGTGCGTGGCGTCGGGTTACAGAGACCGAGCCCGAGCCTATTACTTTATGTTGCTTTTGTATCTTCTTCTGGATCCTTTTGCTGATTGCCATTCGTGCAAACTCAGATTCAGCACTGAATTCACGCTCCTCACTTGCATCACTACTGCTGTCTTCTGTTGCAAGCAATCCTTCATTCTTCTGTCTTTCGTTTTTCTTCGATGCCTCGTGCTGTGGCTTCTTTTTCGACAATTCCAGTTCACCTTGCTTTTGCTGCTTGTGGTAACTTAGATTTCTGTTATCATCATGATAATCACGCTCCCTGCGACTGATTGAAGCTCTTTCATTATGATACCCATGGTTCCTGTAGCGGGTTGGATCTCTGTAATCATCGTGAAAATCACGGTTCGTAGTGAAGGTCTCCAGCCACGATCCAACTTTTATATTCTGCAGTTGCGCATGTAATGTCCAAGCTGAGTGCAATGATGACATCGCTCATCTCCTTCATTGTGTTTATGTTTAAATCCTTGCTTCCTGCTATCACGACCCAATAGTGTGGATTCTTCTTTTTCGATGCCATCACGATGCTCAAACAAATTTTCATCTTGTGCTGCTCTTGAATGAAAGTAGATTCAAGAAGTTCAATCAGACGATCAAACTTTAACGTTTCATTCTTTTGGCTAATCACAATTAAATAAGGCTGAAGCACATGATCAAATGCACCACCAAGAGACATAATCTGTCCTGAAGAAGCGGCACGCTGTGGTATGGGCTTGATGTGCACCAGATGCTGTCATTGCCGTTAGGCCGTTTGGGCTCCTATCCTCTTGTGAATCAGGTCTGTGCTTGAGAGGAAAATCCAAAATTGTATTCCAAAGCTAAAGATAAAGCTCCAACTGTCTGATCCTGTTCCTGAACTTTCGTGCAGCATTCGCGTCACAATTTCTTCTAGAACAGATTGGCGTGGGCGCTGAGGTGTGTCACTTTTCAAGTTAAGCGAACAGTTGCGACCAGCGTCCGGGTCCCAAGCCGGTTCTCGGCAACGACGCGGAAGATGACATCTATCATTGGGCGCTCGGCATGCAGCGCAGTGGCTGTCCGATCACTCGGAACATGCTGATCTCCAAGGGGAAGGCTGTGTATGCCGCAATGTCTGGGCAAACACCAGCTGCGGGTACTGTCAGCCGTGGGTGGTATGATCGATTTATCCAGCGCTATACAATTCTTTCCACACGCAGCGCCCAGGTGATCAAGCGCGTGCGTAACGAGATCTCTAGAGTGGAGGCTACTGTGTTATTTTGTCTGTGTGCACAAGCCGCCATTCTCCACGGCATTCGTGGCAACCGCTCGTTTAATATGGATGAGACTGGCTTCGTCCAGAACGCCAAGAAGGTGGTCGCGATGAAGGACTCACACAACTTGTCGTGTCGGACTGTTAAGGCCTGTTTTCACCTTACGATGGTAGATGCTGCATCTGCCTCCGGCGTTATCAAGCTGCCCGTGCTTATCTTACCAGACAAGCGCCTGAATCGGGACGTGATGAGTGCGTGCAAGATACCTGGCGCGAAGTCACGACCGCCGACGCCGGCTTCATGACGACGGACGTCATGGTCAAGCGGATCGCGCATTTTGCTCAGTCCGTTCCAACGCCGTTGCGGCGACCAGTCGGACTTGTGCTCGGCGGCGCTGGAAGCCACATGGACACCTCAATTGATCGTGCTGCTGCAAAGCATGGGGTCGTGCTTATCCAACTACCGGCCTACGACAGTCACCTCTTCCAATCCCTGGACGCCGCTGAATTCAAAGTTGTGAAGGCAGCGCTTAAGAACGAGATCTACGACTACATGATCACGACCGGCGAGTCTAGCATTTCCAAAAAAGACGTGATCATGCTTACATCGACAATTTGGACGAAAGGATTAAAAAAGGCCAGAATATCACTGCCGGGTTCGCAGAAGCTGGTATATGGCCGCTGAGTTGGGATGTGATGGTGGAGCGAGTGACCCAGTTCCAGCACAATGGTGTAGCGGATGACATGCCTTCGCCGGCTTGGCTCTCAGTCCACGAGAGCGTACGGACGGAGATTATCTTCCTGCCCCCACTGCTTCAAACGCAAGACAGTCGATGTCAAGCTCCGTCTCCTCAAGAATGACGACCTTGAAGCGTCAGAAGTTTGAGCGTCTGTCTAGCGTAGGTGCTGAAGCGTTTTCGGCTGTCGACCAAGAGAGCGAAGCGAAGATGCTGAGCGTGCTGGGCAAGACCTTCAAGTACTCGACCATCTTTTCGCTCACGCATCGACTAGACGATGTGCTCAAGATTGACACGATCATGTTTTCTGTCTTCACTGTGCGGTACATGGCGTTACTGTGTTTGGAACTGCGATATCCTTTCCCGGTGTCCCACTCAGACGAGTTTCGCATCCGACTCCTAAAACCTACTGTGTTCGGCTACCGGCGTTAAGGCGCCGCCGGGCGCCTCGTGTGGTATTGATTCTGCACACTCCGCTACCTGACGATCGCTAGATAGAAGGCTGTGCTTCGTCGTTGGTGAGGGCTTGAAAAAACGCCTTGATGGTTATGTGGAGCTACATTGTGGCAATAACGCTGGCGGATATTTGGAGGTATCGCACTTGCATCATCCAAGGAGCTGCTCAATATCAAGAAGCAGTAGAAAACGACAAGATGCTGTCACGCGTAGGGGCATCAGGCACCTCACAGGTGTCCTCAATGAGCACGCCTCAAAAGAAGTAGCAGCAGCCGTGGCTGCAGTGCTCCGCCCGCTCTGCGAGTACCTCAGTGTGCCACATCTTCCAGGTCACGAAGTTTTCGACACGGGCGCTGTCCACCTCTACCTCCTTTTCTTTGACGGAGGGTCCAGAGGGAACCCAGGGTCCAGAGGGTCCGGGTCAATCATCATCAAGGTGATGCCCGACATGGCAGCACCTCACTTAATCTGGTTATCAAGCATGGCATATGCCTCTCCGTCGACAACCAACAATGTGGCTGAATATCGAAGGCTCCTCCACAGACTCCAATACGCGGCTGAACACAACCTAGGACCCCTACACGTGGTAGGAGACAGCAATATGATCTTCACCCAGCATCAACAGCACCGGCCGCCCAAGAAAGTAGCGTTTCGCGAGATCTATCAGAAAACGGCACGATATGACCTAGCACTGGGCGTAAAAAGTTGGAGAATCCACTACCGAGCATTCAACAGGATGGCGGACCTAGCAGCCAACCAAGCAACGGACAACCACACATCAGCGCAATACTCGTGCCCATCACAACGACTGCAGGCAGAAGCCGTCCAGCAACTCCTCACTAATGATTTTAAACATTGGCTAGAAAACGAGCATGCCAGATCACGCCAGACGCCTGTGCACTTCTCGCCAGATAGTCAAGAAATGCTGCCCCCGTATGCTGGTCCACTGTTCCGAGCGACTTTAAATTTTTCCACGTTGGTGAGCGTGGAGGGCACTTCCAGCGCAAAAACCGCTCTCGCTGTGTCGTCGGGTATATAGGCTCCAGCCGCCTTCCATCCTCGGAACACTTCAGCCCATATTGTTGCCGCAGCTGGACAATGCCAGAACATGTGACTAACGGTGGCCCGAGTGGATCTTCCACAGCACTGCATTGGGCATCCCACAGGTTTTCTTTGAAATTCCAGCCAGACAAGTTAGCTTCTTTGAGCAGAAAATGTAGTTGCCGTTCGCTCGCATTAAGCTCGGTTTGTTTTTGTGTATCCTCCCACTTAAGATGTGTGAGTCCCTTGACGATGCCTGGACCTGATACGCGTCTGTAGCAATTTGGGTGAGTCGGTCCGTGAGTTCACTGGCTGTTTTGATCGTGTAGTGATAGGTTCGCGGACGGTCTCTGCTACCGTCGACGCGCGCTCCGCTACTGCGCTGGTCCTATTTGGGTTCGGGTACCAGGTACGTTGGTTCACACTTGTACTGTTCAAATCACTGTCCACTACCGTCCACAGGCAAGGATAGCCGATCACACACTTGTCAAAGCCTCTCCGGCTGGTCGCTCTACGACGTCAGTATCAGATTGCGGTGCGCTAGGTAACACTTATGCCACTCCACACGCACACATGCCAGACACGCAGGGTTCGGCCGCCGGCTTGCCAGCTCTTACTACCTCGCTGTGCTGCGCGTACTAGCTGTCTAATCAGCTTCGGACGCCCTGCCTTCGGCAGCGATGGTCGCCAGAATGCCACCGCATGGCGACCATGTGGCCGCAGACGGACCCTCTCACACTCGGTCCCGCGGTCGGCACGAAACGCTCGCTTTTGCCCACACCGCTCGCTGACGTTCTGGTGGCCTGCCAGCAGCCCGACGCATACGGAGGTCTACAGCCTGGTAAATTGCTTAATCGCGGCTCACGCACTTGCCTGGGCCGTGCATGACCCAGGACTTGTTACACGAATCATTCTCATACACAATCACTCATTCACGCACACTTTACTCACGAGATCTCCCCGTGCGAGGCAAATTCTCAAGTGGTCGGCCTCCTCTTGCCGCTCTTGGTGGTTCTCCTCCCTCTAGCGTCAGGCCAGCTGCTCTTCAGCCACCTACCAAGCTCCTCGCCCTGTTGGCTTTTCCGTTCTCGTCGTCCTTTGGAGTCTTCTGAGCCTCTCGGTACGCAATAGATTGCCGTTGAGGCCACCCTTTTTTCGTTATTGCTCTTGTTGTTGCTCATTCTTCTTTGTTGCGCAAGGTACTCTCTCCGCTTATGTTGCTGTTGCTCGTCAACTTGTTCGCGTGTCTCCATCAAGGCACACCGCACTGGTGCTGTGACCTGCGACCAACGACGCCACACAGAAGCTTCGTCGGTGATCGGCTATCGCCAGGTCTATTACACTGTGTTTCTCCGTGAGGGCCTGGCGATAGTACCGCTGGCTTGCTGATCGTTTGCGTCTTCTTGCCCAGACACAGGCTAAGACGGATGTGCTACTGTCGGATCGTTTTGCTAGCTCCTACACCACGTGCGATGCTGGCTTCGAGCTCGTGAACTGTCCACCTTATTCGACGAGATCCGCAGCGTTGCGTCGTAATGCACTAACTAGCAGTCAGTTGTGATCGCCCAAGAGTGAGGTTAGAGATTGACACGATCATGGTCATGTACAAGGTCGAGATGGAGGAGATTTGGCCCCGTGGGGGAGCTGACCACGAACCCCAACAACAGTGCATTCTACGAGCTTCTGGAAAACGATTCTGCTCACATCTTAAGGTCAAGAGATGGATTCTGTTTAAGCTCACTAAATATCTTACCTAGTTTTCATGTACTTGAGATGGAGAAGAAGCGTCCCTGACAGTTTTCGTAAGCTCGATACGCGACGTAGTCTGTCATGAGTCTGTCATCAAGTGAAATGGATAGGAAAGCTGAAAAAAAACTCAAGCTTTCAAGAGTGACAGACCTGACGACGCAGTGGCCGGGTTTTCACTGCTGCAGGTCTTGCCACGTGACGCGAGTGGGGTTCTCCGGTGTCACGAGGTCGAATACCTGCATCAACACAAATCAATGGCACTCGCCGAGTCAGGAGCGCAAACATATCTAGCCCAGTAGACAGCTGTGCACCGTACGCGTATCTGCTCAGTGTCGTGGTCTCGTCGTCTTCGTCGTGGGATTTGATCTTGAGCACAGGATCACGCAGGAAGAAGTCAAGCGTGAACGCATTCAGAAAACCCTGTTTCTGGATATCCAGCACGGACCAAAATTAGTGCTGCCATGTTAAAGAGCGTATCGAGAGAGCCTTCTTTGGGAGTTCTACCTGCCCGCAACGATGCCAGCGAGTGCTTATCGCTCATACGCAGTGTATAGTCCACGTAGGCCTTGCAGTCCATTTCATCGTGTGGTGTTCTCAGCAAAGACCTGCGAGAGAAACGCGGTCGTGAAGTCGTGCGTGGACGTCTGGTGCACCGGATATACCGCCTTCTTCTTGCCGTAATACTGCGTCTTGGCAGCACTGAGCAAGCCGTTCTTGTCGTGGTCCAGCTGCAAGTACTGATGATGAATGAAACGCACGGCATCTGATTGAAGCGGTTGGTCTCGATATGGCAGAATATCGTCACCGTTCCGACAACTTGGACTAGGACGTCCACACATAACATTAGTGTTGAGGTTAGGGTACATATTTTGTCGGAATGAAGCTGGCCGAAAGATATATGCTCTGAGGAGCCCCATCGCGGTTTGGGGTTCCCCCCCGAAGCGAAGCGAAGGGAGGGGATTGCGACGGGCGACGAGCCGTCACTGACAAGGAGGTGATAATCTATTCCTAGACACCGCCCTGGCCGAAGCCGCTGGACTAGAGACGGGGATGGAGGGGCTGGGGGGCTGGCCTCCTGCCTCTAAGTCCTAAGGCGAGAGCCAAGGGCGAGTGTTCCACCACAGTACTACTTTCACCTTTAACTAGGTACTTTTTGTCGGAATCTCTCAATCCGACCCAAGTTGTCGGAACCATTACGATATGGCTCTATATGAATGGGATTGCTCAAACTAATAAATTGCCCAACTTATTATTTAGTGATCCGAGTTTTCTCCTCGGAGCGTCTTAGTTTAGGGGAACTAATAATAATATCTGTAATACAGGTGGTGAGAAAAACTGATTGTAATGCGTGCTAATCAAAGGGCAACTTCAACTCACGATGCCATTCTTGAATACGACTGCAACATAGCGAAGGTACTTGCTCATGAAGTGCATCAAGCCCCGAACTATCTCACAAGAAGACAGCGTATGGCGATTCATGGTCATAATCAGACCACTTTAAAAGTGGGAACTCCCGTTTTTCCCGATTTTAAGTGAAAAGTGGATCAAAATGAAAAGCAAAAGTGGGAAAAGTGGAAGCATACAAATACATAATATAAATGTAGGTTTATCCTCAGCTATCCTCATTGACAATCAGTTTGAGTTGTTGCCAC
>JAADVW010000944.1:0-11952 GCA_023335875.1 Elongisporangium prolatum
GATGGCGTTCAAGAGCAGCAGGAACAGAATCAGACCGAAGTCTGAGTAATCGAGCAGCACGATCGACAGAATGGCGGCGACTTCCATGGCCCACGACAGCGGGTTCCACATGAAGCCGAGGAAGACCATGAGCTTGTTGACCTTCTCCTCAGGGAGCTTGTTGGGTCCGTACTCGGCGATACGACGCTGTGCCTCATCCGACGTCAGACCTTCACGAGACGTCTTGAGCTTGTCGAGCGCCGCATTGAGCGGCACCTGTGCCCACTGGATCTGCCCCACATCGTTCATGTAGTTCTTGGTGTCATTGGGCGTGGCCAGCGACATGTACGAGTTGCCTCCTGCCATGCTACTTGATTATTCCGCGCAAATACCAAAGGTGAGTTTGATGCCTGCGTGGATGCGCTTTCTTGACTCGCAGAAGTGTCTGCCAGGCGTGAAATTGCGGAATGAAAGCGCTACAGGCCGTTTGCGCGCACTGGCGCACTTTCCTGCTCGTTGATTGGCTGGGGGACTGGGACGCACCAATCGCCGCGCGGTATCCGGGCGCACCACCAATCAGCGCGGTGTTAGCGACCTCCTTGCTCCTGGACACCATCTGGCTGTCCCTGTCTCCTCCCTTTCAATGAGGTTTTTTGTGACGGTTTGCGTCACGATTTCAGCCAATCAAGACTCTTCGAATGCTCCCTGTCGTCAGTACGTTGTTCATCTGAGTCAATCTGAGTACGACCGAGGATACTCGGGACAAGCAGAGGACATGCTCCCAATAGAAGCGTCCTGGGTTGGTGGTGGCGGGGAGCAGCCCAGATAATTCCTTTTTTTCTCACGCGGGTCTTGAGGTTTTTTTTACTCGAATTGCACTACCGGGCTGCTCTGCGACAGCATCGAACTGACTCTTTTCTGTTTTATCCAATGCGATTAGCCGGATCATGGGCGATAAGGGGTTTGACAAGGGAAAAGGGAATGTGACAAAACAACGGATCAGCACCGACAGCTACAAAATAGTAATCGCAACCTGGTGTTTACGCCTGAGAATGAGAATTAGCTTGCACGTAGGTGGTCTATTGCCTGACGTAGATCTGACGTAAGTACCGTTGGCTAGTGTCTTCGATTGCTCACTGGCCAAATGGTTTTTTTTATGCTTCCGAGTCTCTGCTTCAGCTTCGTTGCAAGAGACTCAGCAATTCGTCACGTGATAACTGAACAATTACTGCTCGGAAACCGGGATTGCCTAATTTTATGTCGTAAAATTTACTGAGATGAGAGGATGTGTTCAGCAAATCGAGGAAACAAAGACGGGCGCTTTCGCGGTCTCTTGGCACAAACACGGAGACAAAGGAGGGTGTCAGCAACCACTGCGCGATGCAAGATGACTTTGAAGGTTGAAGCCCATCTTCCATCTGCGAGCCTTTGAGATTCGATGTCTGCACATCTAGAACCCAGCTTTCGGTCCAGCAAGATGTGAATCTGACCTCTGGAAACGCATACTTTCAGATGAAGCGCAATTTGGAGCAATTCTACGGTACTTCCGGCCGTTTCAAACGAGCCAAGCATGTCGCACTGCCAGGGGTACGTGCTCCCTTCCCCTGGCGTGTGCAGCTGGTACCCTCCAATTGTACCAGTCTTGTGTCGAATTCGTCCAATCAGACTACTCGTCCAAGCAGCAAGGTACAGTTACGCGATGTACCCGACATAAGTGTACCCTCTGCGTATTTATAGCGAAACGCGATCTTTTCTATAATTGGTGTGTGGTGGTCGTGGAGCCAGACGACCACAGAGCAAGGCTTGAAGCTCAAGACGTGCGCATGGTAGTGCCCTCGCTGTTGCTCTCGCCAGCGCAGCGTACGCTGGCCGAGAAGGGTCTGGCGGTGCAGCGTGCACGCCAGGGCAAAGCAAGCCAGAAAGCACCAAGCGCTCATCTTCCTCACGCAGCCAGCCCGAGCTGTTGCTCCAGTTCGCTCGCGGGGGATGGTGCCCGTCGCATCCGGCACCAAGATCGGAGCCTGATTATCCGGCACGTGGGCGAGGCGCTCGCGAGAGTTGCGTTAAAGGAACAGAAGCAGGAGAAGAGCAGACCGAAGCAGCCAATCACGGCCCCGGCCCGCCTCGCAAATCATCCGGCACTGGATGAGTCAAAGAATGGGTGCGTGCTGTTGTCGCATCGCTGTTGTGGGTGGCCGCGTTCGAAATCCGGTACGGTCCTTTTTGCTGACAGATCCAGTGTGTGTCGTCTCTTGGATCGCCAGCGCTGGGCTGCTGGATGACGACGACGGGTACGACGAGGAGCACTTCGGGCCCGTGCGTCGACCGCCACGCAACCGCCCGCCCAATCTCTGGGTCTCAGTACGTCCCATTGCGCTCTCCATAGTGCGTGTGATTGGGAACCTGATTCCGTGGCTTTCCTCTGTGACGTGTGCACTTAGATCTTCGAGCAGGAGCAAGCGCAAGTGCAACGCGAGTGCGAGACTCGCAAGTGTCTGAATCTGCAAGCCGCCGAGCAATTCCGCGAGCAGTTGTTGCAACAGGAATTGGACAAGCGCGCAAAGCGAAAGGCCGAGCAGCAGCTCACGGACGCCTTTGCGCAGAGCCAGATGAGGCAGGTCGCTGAGTGGGAAGCGCTCGAGAAGGAGAAGCAGCGCAAGAAGCACGAGGAAACCGTGGCTGAAGCCCAGCGTTGCAAAGAAGAGCTGCGTGTGGTGAGCGAACGCCAACGCGAGCTACAGAGGAAGAAAGCGCAGGCCGAATTGCGCTCTGTAGCGCGGTATCAGGCTATGATCGAGGCAGAGAAGCAGCAAAAGGAAGCGCGCAAGGAGCAGCATATGCAAGAAATGGCCGCTGTGAAGCAGGCCAATGCGCAGCAGCTGGAGCTCAAGCGACAGCTATTGCTGCGGGAGCAAGAGGAAGAGATTGAGTTGCAAAAGGCCTACGAGCGCAAGCTGGAGCTGCAAGACCAAGCGCGGCAGCAGGAGCTGCAGACTATCCTGGCGAACCAGAGTCGCAAGGTGAAGATGGCGCTACTCAATGTGAAAAGCGCCGAGGAGAGAGCGCGCGAGGACGAAGAGCGCGCGGCCATCGTGCAGGCCCAGGTGCGGCAGAAGCAGGAGGCCGATCTCCAACGCCGGGCTCAGGAGAAGATCGCTGGAGCTCGTCTGCAAGCACGAGCGCTCGCGCAGCAAAAGGAAAAGCGCCGGCTGCAGCACGTCGCAGAGCTGGAAAATGAACGTGCGTATGCGCGCGCATTCAAGCAGGACTTTGTCCAGTGGCAGCAGCGACAGCAGCATGCCAAGGCTCAGGTGCATGAGCGCAACCACTCGTACCAGGCGCAGATCTGGCAGCAGATGAAGGCAGACGAACAGCGCCGCGCTGACGAAGACAAGTACGGCATGAGTCGCGTGGAGATGGCGCTCAACGCAGCGCTGTTAAAGAGCGCCGCCGGCCCGTCCTTCATACCTCCGTCGGATGCGCATCCACGGTGACTGGGAGCAGCGCCAGGCCGGCCACATCCATCCCCACACGTCTCTGCGCTGCTTGAGCTTCAAGTCTCGGGCATTCTGGTCGCATGGGATTGGCTCTGCCTCGTCTATGCGCCAGTCCTGTCTCTGCCTGAATCCTCCGCAACCTTGCTTTTGTACAGTACGAGACATAATAGTTCGATTATAGAATTCAAACAAGTTTTTTGATCTGTTATGTTCTGGTACAGTTACAAACCTGTTTGTGATCAAGGAATCAGATCTCTAGGTGTGCACCACACCAATCTTCCGCAAGGAAACACCGTCTCGCCGGCTCTAATCCGACAGACGCAGGACCATGGGGCTCCACAATGGCATCGTGAACTGGCCGCTGCTCTTCGGCTGCATCCTGCTGGCGTTCGGGCCGCTGACCTCGCTCTTCTTCGTGCTCATCTCTCAGCGCGCGCAGCTGGTGATTATCTCGCTGGGCGGCGCGTTCACATGGCTCGTGGCCATTCTGCTCACGGCCACGATCTGGTACATCATCCCGCCGCTCAAGGACTCGGTGGAGGCCACGATCCCTTTCTCCGTCGTCGTGCAGGAGCTCTTCCGCCTCGCCTTCTATGTGGGCTACACCAAGACCGAGCGCGCTGTGCAGAATGTGGCCACGTCCACGCACCAGCTGCCGCTTAACGACCTCACGTCGTCCCTTGGTACAGCGTCGCTTGCGCTGCTGCAAGCGCTTGTTTCGTGGTTCTAACGTCTGATATGGATCTGAACTGTAGCTGGCGGCGTGGGCTTCTCGCTCATGCACTCGCTTATGATGTACGGCAGCGTGCTGGCGTCCTCCACAGGCTCGCGCGGCGCCGCGTTCTCCGACTCGTGCGAGAGCATCCCGCTCGTGTTCTCGGCGGCCATGAGCACGTTGGCGCTCACAGTGCTGGACGTGGCGCTCATGGTCATCGCCTTCGACGGCTACCGCAAGAAGTCGCCCGTGCTCGTGGGCGGCGTCTTCCTGCTGCATCTCATTGTGGCGCTCTCGGTACGTCGGCCCTGCCGATCTTCGAGGCCTACAGAGCCACTGACCACGCGTCTCTCTCGCTCTAGGCGCTGTTCAACAAGAGCAAGAACGGCTGCTTCATCTCGCTGCCAGTGCACTACGTGGGAGCGCTCGTGGCCACCGTGGCGGCCTCCACCATCATCGGACGCTCCAAGTTCAACGCCAAGTAGGCCTTTCGTGTGTATGACTCAATGCAAAGCAGTTCCCTTCCCTTCTCTCTCTGTCTCTACAGTCGCTGGTCCTCGGGGATGAACTGCAGACACGCCTCCTGGATCACAGCGTCCTCGATGGCCCAGACCTGCGTGGCCTTGTGCCAGCACCGGTACTGCTCCAGCGCCTGCTCGTACAGCATCTCAAAGCCCTGGATGCAGCTGGCGCCGTGGGCCTTGGCGTGCGCCAGCATGGGCGTCACGGGCGGCATGTACGCTGCGTCCAGCACCACGACGCCCTGGCCCACCAAGTGGTCCGGCAGCACGAAGCCAGCCGCCGCGGGGATCGTGCCGACCACGACATCCACGCGCGCCAGCGTCTCGGGTGCCAGACTCGCGATGGCGCGGGCCTGGAACCGATCGGCCACGCTCTGCGCCTTGTCCAGCGTGCGGTTGTAGATCAACAGCTCGCCCACTCCAAGCTGGCGCATGGCGTAGCACGCCGCCATGGACGTACCGCCGGCTCCGACCACCAGCGCCGTGAGTTCCTTCGGACGCTTGTCGACGCCCAGCCGCTTCTGGATCGGGTGCAAGATGCCTCGCCAGTCCGTGTTGTCGCCCTTCCAGCGGATGCCGTCGGCGTGGTCGTTGCGGATGACCGTGTTGACGGCGCCAATGGCCGTGGCGGCCGGCGAGAGCGCGTCCAGATGCGGCATGATGTCCAGCTTGAGCGGGATCGTGACTGAGCCGCCACCGAAAGCCGTCCCGGGCGCCTTCATGCGCGCCACGACCTCCTCAATGGCCGTGGTGTCGTGTAGTCCGTACGAGAACGGCAGTGCGGCCTGCTGGAACGCCGCATTGTGCATGGCTGGCGACGGCGACTTGTGGATGGGCGAGCCAAAGAGGAAGAACTCGCGAGCTAGACGACACTGCATGTGAGCAAATGAAGCGGATCGCCTATTCAAGCGTGTTACACTACTGACCTGCGAGGAGGCCCAGCTGCTTGCGCAGCGTCATAATCTCCGCCACCGAGAGCTGGCCCGGCGCCGCGGCGGCCGGCAGCGCCGGGTGGGTCACAGGCGTGAGCACGCGGTTGAGCACGCGGGCCAGCTTGCCCTTGTCCGTCGTGCACAACGAGATGACGGGCGTCTTGTGCTGCCAGACAGTGGCGAAGTCCTTGGCCACGCGGTCCACGAGCAGCGCGTCGTGCGACTCGAAGGCCTTGAGCACGACCTTGACGATCTGCACCTTGCCCTGCATGTAGCACTCGCGGAAGATGGTCTTGGCCTGCGCCTCGTTCGTGGGCGTCTGGATAGCGTGGAACGACGAGATGATGGCTGTGCGTTGGCGCTGGGCCAGCAGCTTCTCCCGCGCGGCACGCGACCAGCAGGTCTCCATGTCCACGAACTCGCAGCCGAGACGCACGCCGAGCTGCAGCAGCTCAAACATGGCGACCTCCTGGTCGTCCGGGAACGAGCCGCCCTGGTCCTGCGACCGGACCGTGAAGATGATCGGCAGCGTCGAGAGCGAGCGCAACAGCGCCACCTGCGAGGCCACGAACGCCAGGTCCGTGAACGACTGAAGCAGGTCCACGCGCAACTCGAGGGCGTCCACGCCCGTGGAGATCTGCTGGATGAGCGGCCGCGCGTCGTTCACGTCCGGGAACGTCAGCGACAGGAAGAACGTGTCGTCGCGGCACACGCTGCGGTAGTCAAAGCTGCTGGGCAGATTGGGCAGCACGACGCTCAAGAAGCGCACAAAGTCGCGGTCCACGCGGTCAAAGTCGTGGTCGCCGCGGTGCTCGACGAACTCAAAGCGCGCGGCCTTGGCGTAAAGCGGCGCGCGGCGCTTCCAGATGTTCTCGTGCGAATCGCCGAGCGACGGACGCGAGGTCTCGCTGTCCAGATACGCCAGCACGTCCTCGATCGCGCGGTTCACGTGCACCACGTACGGGTAGCGGGCCAGCGCCTCGACGATCACAGGGGTCTCCACGACGCCGCCGCCGCACGAGATGATCGTGGCCGGCGGCGGATTGGCCAGCAGACGCAGCAGCAGCGCGCTCTGACGCTCGCGGAACGCCTCCCATGTGCCCTTGTGCTTGGCCACGAAGGCCGCGATGGGCTCGCCGAACTCCTTCTCCAGCTCCTCGTCCGTATCCAGCAGCTGGAGGTCGAGCGCCGCCGCCGCGGCCTTGGCCAGCGACGTCTTACCGGCGCCACGCATGCCGATGAGGAACACGGCCGGCACGATCTTGGCCGTGGCATTGGCGGCCTCCAGCGCCGCCAGCTGCTCGCGGCCGCCGTCCACAAGCGGCGCGACCTGGAGACCGAGATGCATGTGAAGGTGGTCCCAGAACTCTGGATACGTCTTGTCCGTGCACTCCTTGTCCGTGATGATCACGTCCGGGACCACAGCGCCCAGCACAGCGAAGCTCATGGCGATGCGGTGGTCGTTGTGGCACGAGATGAACGCGCGCGAGAGGTGGTCCGTCTTGCCCGCCGTGCCTGTGATCCAGATGCCGTCAGGCAGTTCGCCGCACGCGACGCCCAGTTTGTGCAGCTCGGTGACCATGACCTCGATGCGGTTGCACTCCTTCACGCGCTGGTTGGCGATACCCGTGATCTTGGTCGTGCCCTTGGCCACGGCCGCCAGCGCCACAGCCGTCATGAACGCGTCCGTCATGGTCTCCATGTCGATCTCCACAGCGTTCAGCGGTGTGCCACGCGGAGGACCCGTGACTGTGGTCGATAACGCGTCCTGCGTCGTGGTGCAGCCCATGGCGCTCAGCAGCGTGTGGAACGCAGCGTCGCCCTGCAGACTCGTGGCTCCGAGCGCCTGCATTGTGACCTGGCCGCCCGTGATCGCGGCCAGCGCCAGCGGGTACGTGGCTGACGAGGCGTCCACTTCGACTGTCCATTCCTTTGGGTTCTTGTATGCGCCGCAGGGCACGCGGTAGCGGTTGGGCGCCAGCGTCTCGACCTCGACGCCGAAGTCCTTCATGAGCTGCGTGGTCATGAGGATGTACGGCAGCGACGTCGGGTGCTCCTCCTCCAGCTCCAGTACCAGCGGCTCACGCGCGTACGGGGCGCTGAGCAGCACGGACGACACGTACTGGCTGCTCACCTTGCCTGCCAGACGCATGACGCCGCCCTTGAGGCCCGTGCCGCGCACTGCGATCGGTGGGCAGCCTTCGCTCTCCAGGTACGAGATCTCGCAGCCGTTGGCGCGCAGCGCATCGACCAGCGGCGCGATCGGACGCTCCTTCATGCGGTAGTTGCCCGTGACGACCACACTCTTGTCCGGCTGCTGCAGCAGTGCCATGGTCGTGGCCAGGAAGCGCGCGGCGGTGCCGGCATTGCTCAGATACATCTCGTGGTTGTGCGCCACGGACGCGAACTTGCCGCCAGTGCCCTCGACCACGAGCACAGCGCCGTGGTCCTCCCACGAGAACTTGGCGCCCAGCTGCACGAGCGCATTCATCATGACCTGCGTGTCGTCCGAGTGCAGCAGGCCGTTGATGCGGCACGCGCCCTCGCCCAGCGCTGCCATGAGCAGCACACGGTTCGAGATGGACTTGGAGCCCGGCACGCGGATGGCGCCCTGCGCCACAGATCCCGGCACGACCTGCACGTGGGTCTCAAGCACCAGCTCGATCTGCTTGTCGCTCACGGCGCGCGCGTACGGATTGGCCACGACGCGCCCGATCTGCTCGAGCAGGATCATCTTCTTCACGCCCTGGCTGTTCTTCTTGTCCACCTCCATCTTCACGAGCACCTCGCGGGTCGACACGTTGGCCGGTACGCGCACAGGCAGACCGTAGGCCGTGAGGCAGCGGCGCAGACGACCAACCGTGGCGGACGAGCACAAGCCCATGCCGCGCGCGATCTCGGCCTCTTTGATCATGCCGATGGCCACGCACTCGCCATGCAGGTACTCGGGCTGCACGAGCGCCTCAATGCCGTGGCCGATGCTGTGGCCAAAGTTGAGGATGGCACGCAGACCCATTTCCTTGGTGTCGAGCGTCACGACGTGGGCCTTGACGGCCACAGCCATGGACACCATACGCTGCACGAGCCCCATGTCCGACAGGCTCAGGATCGGCTCGGCTGACGCCTCAAGTAACTCGAAGAGCTCGGCGTTAAAGATCGCGCCGGCCTTGATGATCTCGCCCATGCCGTTCACGAGCTCGCGCTTGGGCAGCGTCTTGAGCAGACTCAGGTCGATGTACACGCGCTCGGGCATGTGGAACGCGCCCAGCAGGTTCTTGCCGTGGTCCTCCACGTCGATACCGGTCTTGCCGCCGATGCTCGAGTCCACGCAGGCCAGCAGCGACGTCGGGATCTGCACGAACGGCACGCCGCGCATGTACGTGGACGCCACGTAGCCGCTCAGATCGCCCACGACGCCACCGCCGAGCGCCACGACGCATGTGTCGCGGTGGCAGCGGTTGGGGAAGAACACCTCGTCCTCGATCTTGGCCTTGACCTCGCGGCACTTGGAGGCCTCGCCTGCAGGCACAGCGTGCAGCAGCACGCGCTTCGTGGGCGCGTCTGCGATGACCTGTGCGATCTGGTCGCGCAATGTCTCGGCATAGAGCGGCAGCAGGTTCGAGTCCGTGAGGATGACGAAGGTGGAGATGGACGGCAGACGCTGCACCAGGTCCTGCGCGATGTACGAGGTCGAGAGCAGTGCAGAGCCGATCACGATGTCGTACGAGCCGCACGGAATGACCTCCTGGGGGGCGGCGGACGTCATGGTGGCTATTGTTGCTGCGTTTGAGGATGCGGCCGAATTCAAGAGTGTGGCCCACATCGAGTTTGCGCAACATGAGGACTGTAGTACCCCCGGGCGATTAATTAAGTGGCTACAGAATCAGAACAGTACCCCTGGGCGTGTACACTATTGAGTGTTTTTCTTGTGGTTAAAAGTTGCTTGTCAGTACTGTGAGCTAAGAAATTGTACATCAGTGACTCGAAAATGCACTCAAACTCAAATGTGCAGAGGAACTTCACGATGTACGCACTACTGTACAGCAAATGTCTAATTACGATGCGATCTCAATCGGTTGGTCCCTAGATGTGACAGTACTGTACCCCAGGGTCATTAGACAATACGATGTGGTGTCCATAATGTTAGCAGTAATTTGTAATAGTGTGACATACATCAAATCAGAAAAAAACCCGGTAAAATTGAATTTGCCGGTACAGTATACTGTGGCTGGAAACACGACTATGCGTGCATTGAGGTTCGTTATGCACACGGAGAGTTCGCTCTTGAGTGTGGCGTTGTCAAGTGCGCACTTGCTTGATATATTGGCGCTCTGTCTGATCGAGGGAAGGCAAACAACGAGTCCTGCAAATTTAATGCTGAGTGGATATCAGATAAATCCCACTGCCATCAGCTCGCGCCCGTCGTTCGTCTGCTGACGCCTTCCCCATGATCGTTGACTGATACTGTACAGTAGACCTGGGGCACCGGACGAGTGATTGCTGGCCAAGATGTCAACAAAAGACAATACGCCACGTGCGCGCGAGAGGATCCGTCTCTACGAAGACAGTGCTGTATTGTAGATGACGGATAAATTAGAAGTGTATTCTTGAACTGTGCAGTATTGAGATCTAGCGATGGCCAGAGACTGAATCGCACCAATGGAGAAACTCAACGTTTAGCTCCATCCGCGTCTTCTTTAACAGCCATTGGTCTTGCCCTTCGTATTTGGGGTCTCCGTCAAATATCGGAGACTTTCCGATACTGTACTGGCGCCATCCACTTGAGCGCAACTGTCTGTTCGCTCGGCTCTTCTGGACACGACGCTCGGACGACCGGACCTGCAAAGGATCTTTCGTAGTAGTATGTGTACTACAGTCTCGCGCGCATTCAACATAAGTGTCCTCCTTCGACTACAGAGCAGACAGCCGCAACGTTCTCCAACTTGCAGCCACGTGGTCTAAAAAGGCCGCGCGGCCGTTCATGATCAAGAGACAGTCTATCCAGATTTTTAGGTGGCCATTCAACTGGAGTTGACAGCTACGAGATACGTTGTCCTTTGGAGGGATTAGTTCTCGCGTACGCTCGTGCGTGGAGGTTGACGCCGATTCCCTCGTTCGAGGTCTGATTTTCCCCACGTACGTGTTCATGCATCGTGAGCGCCATCAAGATCCCACAATCGAGACTCACCTCACAATCCACGTAGAGTATGGCGCTATCATTTTCCGAACCGATTCTGTAATCTACGTTGTATAGGATCAAGCGAGAGTAATGGATCGGATCTGGTGCTGCTGTACCCACTATCCATTCTGGTTGACTCTCTGTTTCCCTTGTTGTATTTGAGACTACGATAATATCACGGACTTGGAGTGATCTTGCTTTAATTCCATTGCCATGATTCGAATTCGTACGAACATAGCCTCTAAGGAAAGATCGCGCGGCACATGCGGCAGAGTTCAGAGCAAAATTCGCGTCGGTCCGCCCTCTTCCTCGCATAATTGATTGGTGTATGTGTCCGAGTTCCACTGTGCGGAGACCTAAGCGTTGTCCATGTGTCAGTGACGCCTCTCTTTACGCACACTGTACATCAATACAGTACTGTAGCTCGGTTTTGTAGGCAAACCGAATCTGGTTGCGTTGCAAATCCAAAAAATTCCCCAGGAATTCAGCTCACAGACGATTAACAACAAATAGATTAGGTCAACCAAATCAAGACGGACTTACATGTTCACGATGAGTGCTTGTCTATCTGTCCCCTATTGCGAAAAAGCGCAATCAGAGGATTCTTTATGGTGGAGTAACGCTTGGCTCTGGCAGTAATCGAGCCCAAATTCGTGGAGACGCGTTGAATCAAGCGATTTCCTTGCAAATATGTTGCCGCAGTGGCTTCTCACGGCATCTGATTTCGTCTTTGAGCGACAGGAGGTGTACGGCGCTCTCAGGCGCCAGAGAGATGTGGATCGGCTACGTACCTTCGCGCCCCCTCTCGCCCCTAAAGCTATGAGTTGTAGTTGCGCCGCTACTGGAGCTCATTATCTAATTCACCGTCATCCGCATACCAAGTTGTTCGGTACACGCGTCCCATACACAACTCAATACCATCCATGAAGATTGTAAACTCTTCACTGTTTCTGGTGCTCTTCGCCATCACGGCGCAGCTGTCGACTGGAGCCAACTTGCGTGGCAATGAAGACAAGCAAGACCGCAAGCTGATCCACTTCTTCGAGGACAGCACCACTTCCACTTCCAGTTCAGGCACTGAAGGCGCCGACCGCAAGCTGATCCACTTCTTCGACGATAGCACCACATC
>JAADVW010000945.1:0-11952 GCA_023335875.1 Elongisporangium prolatum
AAGACCACTCCGGCCGTTCCGTTCGCCATGTCGTCCACGATGCTGCCGGACGTCAACGCCTCATCCTCTTCAGGCGAGTACATGGAGCTGGCGCTTCAGTGGAATGCGAGTCAGGGCCGCGCAAATCTGTACGTCAATGGGCTGCTGGTACATCGGCAGGACGACTCTGGCGAAGCCACGAGCGACTTGAGTGCGGTCTCTGTGGGCGTGTGGTTCCCCAACGCAGTGGCTGGCCAGCCTCTCTTCGATTCCTGTCGCGTGCTGCTCGATGAAGTGCGGGTCTTGGATCTACAGATAGCTGGCGACCGCTGGTGCGACTTTGACGACCAGTTGCAGGTCTCGTGCAGCTCCGATGCGAATTGTCTGGCGTGGGTCTCGGCTAACTGCTTCATGCCAATCTACGAGGCCGTGTGCATAGAGACCAGCGTCTGCCAGTTCCGTCTGCAGCCTTCGATCCAGGCCAGTGGCTTCTCCACAGACATGACCATGCGAGCCAGCAGTCTGCAGTGGTCGCCGCACGAGTGAAACAATGCTAATATTTTTGGAAGGCCTGGGGCTGGACGACTTGTCACTCTCAACGTCAAGGATCCGTTCGCCCCTTGTTGATGCTCTGCTCGGCTGTGTATTCCTGTCGAACACTGCATCTCAAATACATTCACTCTGCTTCAAAGCCAAGTTGAAGTTGAAACGATTGGTCATGAATAAAAATGGCTACTCTATTGCTGCGAACGCTCAGAGCGTCAAGAAATCGTGGTCTGGAGAGACACTCTCGCTCAGCGTCGGAGGTCCGGCCGCCACTGCGTCCTCTTCGCGGATAAAGTCTTCGTCGTTCTGGTCCAGGGTCGTGGTGTCGGTGGTGCTTATATTGGAGCCGCCGTGTTGTAGCGGCATCACTGGCCGGCGACTCATCATGCGCCTAGACGCGAGCTCACTCGAGTCCTCCGACCACCGATCGGCCATGAGCGGCATGAAACCCGATTGCGTGCGCGTCGATTGCGTGCCGTCGACACTGCTGAAGTTCATGCTGACCTCAGACAGGCCGCGACGCGTGGACGGGAGAGCCTGTTGCTGCTGCCAGAGACTGGTCTGGTTGAAAGCCGCCATCATCGATGAGGCCGATGAGAACCGGTCAGGGGTCTGCGCCGGGTCCGAGTCGCCACTGTCACGCCAGGAATGGACTTCGTCGTGCTCCGATGGGGACGGCAGAGGAAAGTGACGAGCAGGAGTGATCTTCTTGACGCCGGCCATACCAGGCACAAACGCCGTGGTGCCCTGGACTGTGGTCGCGTACGAGTGCACGGAGCTTCCCAGAGACAGACTGCTTTCAAATCGGCGTAGAGGCCGCCATAGCGAGTTGTATGGGTCGATCTCCATGGCCGTCTCCGACTCGTCCTTCCGAGGCTTCTTGCGATGCAGGCGGATGATGAACACGATGCATGCTAGGATTATGACCGAGCCCACGACAATGACGCTGATGAGCACAGGATCCAATGCTGAAGAGGAGGCGGTTGTGTTGGCAGAGTGAGCCACTGATCCTGCTGACGACGTCGAAGATGAGTTGTCTATCGAGTCTGGATTGCGCTCTGTCGGTGTGGACGTTCGGATCTCGGACGCCGTGGAGGACGACTCTGGAAAGTATGAGCCATCCACAGACGAAGCCGGTGTGGACGATCCTGACGACGTGGAAGACGCAGAGGCAGCGCTAGAGCTCGCTGACGATGCCGTGGTAAAACTCTGAGTAGTCGTTGATGAGCTGGGTGAGGGAGAGATCGATGCTCCAGCTCCGCTCGATGAAGACGCCGCTGTTGAGGTCGGTGTTGCGGTCGTGGGCTCTGGCGCATGGTGATGACCAGGTCTCGAGTGCGTTCCGGACGAATTGGACGCCAGCCCTCCGGGCGAATTAGGCCATCCGCCTGTCAGGATGCTTCGAATGAGCAGCAGCATCTACACTCGTTACTGGCATTGCCACGTACCCTGGCTGTTCATGTTGGTGGACTGCGTCTGGCGCCGCCGTTGGTATGTCTGGGGCAAACAACGTCCCGTGCCGTCCGCCAGCCACGCGGGCTTTCTCTTTTTGGTCGTGCTGTGGACATCCACTTGCAGCCACAGTGGTGGTGGTCATGACTGTATCCACCGGATCGGCTTGCACTCTTACCCTGCGAAAACAAATCACTGTTTGTGGCCCTTGACGTCGCCAGGTGCTGCTCTGACCAGCGAGCCAATCCGTCTCGAGAGCTGGACTTTCTAACATGCTCAGATACGAGAGATTACATCGGTTATGTTGATTACTGTACGAGCAAGAGTGAATGTAATCAAGCGGCAATTGCCCGCATCCGCCAAAGGGAAACTCACGACCGGTTGACGATCCTGGGCAAGATACGCGTGGCCACCATCTCCCATAGCACGGCACACGCCACGATGGCCATGAACACAGCCAGCATCACGTAGCGGTAGCTCAGCGGCACTGGCAGCACCTGGAACGTGCTCTTCAGGTTGCCAGATGTGTCCAGTAGGAAGTAAACGTTCACAGTCGCGACCGCCGCAAGCAGAGCTGTAAACAAGCGGTTGGTGTACACCTTCTACCGCTCAAATTCACCAAATCTTAATACAAATTCACCGATCGACATTCAAATTCACTTTCCTTTCATAAATGATTTAATGTGGTCTCTCGATTTAGAGAGGATATTATCTACTGGACAGGATTTTGGGCGCCAGTTTTTTCGCGCGAACACACGAGCGCCACTTATTTCATCCTGCTGCAGCGTACGCACACTTTTGACGCTGGACGGTCACAATCATTTCTTACGCTTACAAACCAATCCACTCCCACTCAAGCCCGACCATGCAGTACAAGCATCACTCTATCGAGGTCAAGCGCCGCGTCCTCATGGCAGCTCAAGATGACGAAGACTGGAAGCCGGTCGCCGCTTACAACGGCGTCGACGTTGGTACCGCTTGTGGATGGGTACGCAACGTTGAGCCGACTGGCACGTGGGGGCCTACCACCGGTGATCGGGGTGGAAAGCGATACGCCAAAATAACACAGGAGCACGTGGACTTCCTTGAGCGATTGCTTGAGGCCAATTGCCAGCTCACGCTGAAGTCGATGGCTGATTTTGTTGAAGATCGGTTTCATGTAAGCATCACGCCAGTAACCGTGAAGCGCACCCTCGACGCCCGATGCTACTCTCTATCGAGCAGTCCCTCCGTGAGCCTCAGTATATGAACACGCTCCAGAACAAGCAAAAGCGCCGGGATTATCTTATGGTTCTACAAGAGTCCTGGCTCAAGGAAAGAAGGTCTTATATTTGGACGAGACCAACTTCAACTTATGGGTGCCCTCGGAGCCGCGGATGAAGCAAGAGCGGCGAGCGTGCGGTGAAGCGACACGTGGCTGCGAGAGGAAAGAACATGCATGTGATAACATACGTATCCTCGGACGGCTTGGCTTACTGGGAGCGACGCTCGGGTGCCTTTCGCTGGAGAGATGCCAACGACTATGTTAGACGCCTGCTTTAAGCGTTGGGAGAGAAGAACCCAATGGACGATGTTTTATTGGTTCTGGACAATGCTCCGTGCCATACGCACGTTGAGGTGTTCGAGGAAAGCGAATTTCTTGCTGCAACTCTTTTGCGCCTTGGTCCCTACTCTCCCATGCTGAACACAATCGAAAGCGTGTTTTCTACGAACAAGCCTGCGGTCAAGAGATTTGTTAGTCACCATCGTGACGCGATTCTTCGAGTCCCCCCCAACAAAACCATGACCGACCATCGAATGGAGCACATGAAGCTCGCCTCGGATAATCTACTTCCGGAGATCGTCACTGACGAGCTGTGCAAAAGGTGTTACAGGCATATCCTCCAGGTCATACACCTGGAGGATATGCCTGTTGGCCACTGACAGAATGGGTTCAGTTGTGACTTTGACACACATGGCCTTTTTCCCGATATCTGTTTAGAGAGGAATCATTTTTAGGAGACATCAAATATAAGAGGGTTGTGAATCTGAATGTCGATCGGTGAATTTGAATTAAGATTTGGTAAATTTGAGCGGTAAAAGGTGTAGAACGGCAGCCGGAATGGGTCATTGATGTTGAACGCGAATGTGGCTGTACACCACACGCAAGTGTCTTCGAACGCGTAGCTGGCGTCCTCAATGTCCAGTTCCTCGAACACGGCGCACTTGAACGCATTGCTGAAGTCTCCAGTCTGGTACGCGATGGCTTGCTTGACCGAGCAGAACCAGCTCTCCTTCGTCATGAGATCGTACTGCACGCGAGGAAGAGAACCACTTGACCCGCGATGGAGCCCATGATCGTGAGAGAGAACAGCGTGTTTGGTGGACGCTCGCGTAACAGGCACGACGGGCTCGGTGTGTATAACATGGTGATGGCGCGACCAAGCACGATGCCCATGTCGTCCCAGAGATACTGGTCATTGGACAGCAGTAACTCTACGTCGGCGTCAATGCCAGCTTCGTCCAGCGTACTGGCCATGAACAACTGGATCACTGGGTACAGCACCATGAATTTGAACTCCAATGAACTCCAAGAATGATTTCGTCAGTGCGCAACGGCCTTCGCGCAGTAGTAGCGGAACATCTGTGATGGCCTTTGCTTTGCTTGTGAACGGTGTCATGATGAATGCCTCGGCACTCGAAAGCGCAAGACCAACATGTGCGGCCTTGAGAGCGCACATGTTGGTCTTGCACTTTCGAGTACACATCGATCATTCAGATCGATGTGTTATGGACGACTGAAACGTGTTGGGTCTCCGATCACTACCCATGAGCTATATGATTGCATGACCAACGACTGGAGGTGAGTAAGATGACGAAGGACGACAAGCGACAGATGTAAGATCGACGACAGGAGAGCAAAGACGCCAAGCAATGGACTCAAGTACGACGACAGCAGGGCAGCCTACGACAATGAACGACGCTATAGAAAAGCAACTCAAGAGCAACAATCGACCAGCGACGCACGAGCAACTCACGCGCTGTGCAGACGAAGCGCATCAACTGAATCTTGATGGATGATGGTGAGCCCATGGTGCCATTCCGGAGAGCAACTGTCCAGCGCCTAGCCGCCTCAGGACCTCGCAGCCATAGGAGTTTCGAGTTATTAGTTCCTTTTTTTTGCCAAGTCGAGCAACAGTAAGTTGATGAATAAGGAAAGAAATGTGTAAAAGTGTGCTGCGTGAGTGCAAGTGGAGTCTGTGTATGGACTCAAGTGTGCCGAATGACATGAGAATGAGAGGCGGAACGCAGGTAACCAACCCCGGACGATCCTTACAGAGAGAGAATGAGAGGCGTAGCGCGAGGAACCAACCCTGGACATCCGCGGCTTGAACCTAAAGAGATTTTTGTTGTTGTGAGGTATATTAGTTTCTTACGAAAAGAATCCAATAGCCGATAGTAGACACTACATGTATGAGGAATCGCCTATCCAGAGAAAGACTGATTCGGGCGCGCCGCAACCGAAGGCTGGCACCCGCTTTACGCGGTGGAGTTACGAGGTGCTCCTGAGAGGCGTGCTGATCCAATGATCAGTGTCATTGGTCAGGAACTCCGTCACAGTGATAAGTTGGGGGTTCCATGAGGGAGAAGGGCTCTGGGCACTGGATGTTGAGTCCATGGCTTGGTTGGCGAGGTGATCCGCCATCTTATTGTGTTGGCGGTAATGGTGGCGCCATGCTGAAATAAAAATTGTTGCGCTGAGGCGCTGAGCTTGGGCGTAAAGTTTCCGCAAAGTAGGGTTCACAGGTGGTCAAAAGGCCCGCATCTGTGAAAGAATAATGCGCTGTCACTGATGATCGTGATCCGCTTGATTCCTGCTTGCGCTGCTGCCTCGAGTCCCATTATGCTAAACCTAGAAACGGCTTTCGTAGCGTTGGTTGATGGATCGGCGAAGCCTAAACGAGCGGGTGGATCCTGCGGTGCCATTTTATGGAAAACGCCGGGATGGTACGTACTCGATGCGGAGTCCGAGTACTTCGAGGACGCAACCGTGAATGCATCAGAATATCATGAATTAATGCTAGCAGTGAAGATTGCAGCACGGCATAACGTGAAAAACTTAGTGATATGTGGCGAATCTCGGATTAATATCCAACAACTCCGGGGCGAGATTGAATGTCGCACCCCAGGCTTGAAGCTGTGTTTGGCGCAAGCTTCAAAATAATTGGAGAGCTGCGATTTCTACGCTTTGGTGCACGTAAAGCGGGATTTTGACGCGTCTGCAGCTTATATCACCGGGAAAGCCATGCAACGAAACGCTGGGGAACGGATCTTAGACCAAGACTAAATTACAATGAGCATATTCAAGGATCTGACATCCTTGAATATGCTCATTGAAATTTTGGGACCGACCAGCAGATCTGAGGAAGATGCAGACCAGAAGAATGCGATGGCAGCCACCCAGAGAAGCCAGGAGGCCAAATCCAGAAGTGTGGCCGACGCGGATTTACTCCGGGTCCAAGGAATCCGATTGGAGAGGCTAAAGATGGCGCAGGATGAAGAATGCGAAATCTGGGCATTGAAACAGTATCTCAGACAAGATCTGGCTCATGTGACACGAGAGCAATGTTCTAGATTTCAGAACATAGCTGATAGCTTCGAGATAGGTGCAGATGACTTGCTCTAATGTGTTGGGGTCCAGCTTCGCCCCGATCCGGAAGGGTAGATGCCGCGATTCCGATTAGTCCTGCCGCTTACTCTCCAACAAGAAGTAATGCATTACTACCATGCGAGCTTATTAGGTGGGCATCAAGGAACCGTCAGACGTACGCCAGGCTACGAGAACGTTTATATTGGAAAAGTATGTTCCGGTCCGTGCAAGAGTTCGTGGGAACCTGCACAGACTGCGAGACCGGCAAAGAAGAACCCATTCTCAACTCCATCACCAGGAAATATCCGAGCATCTTACCCGTTCTAAGTTCTGGGCATGGACCATATCTCATCCCTCCCAACATCTCACCGCAGAAACACCGAGTTATTGATCTGGATAGATCAACATTCCGGATTTGTGATTGTGGCGGCGAACCCAGGACGAGATGCTCAAACTATCGCAAAATCTTACTCCCTCCATCCCAAAATACAGTTCTCATTCTGCACGTCCAATGTCCCAAAAAACTAGTCCTATTTGATGATTGGTGGAATTCAATATACAAACGATTTGATTGAATAAAACGAGCCAATCAAATTTACGTAAGTGATACGCATGATAAACCTTAAATGAGTTTTTTTATAATGGCGGGACAAAGACGAGAGTTTCTGACCAGTGTGCCAAAGCGTGGTACGCTATGCAAAATGCCGTCACCTCGCTCGCAACATAGGGACCTCACGCCATCCGACCTAGTCAGCGTCGTCGGATACCTGCTGCAACAAGCGACGGCCTTCAAGCTACCATACGGTGCCGTCAATGATATGCTGGACCAAGCCATGGAAGACCGCCAGATTTTGGCAAATACCACAGCTAGTCCTGAGTCAGAAGATATCAAATCGGGCACGCAGGTGCGGTTATATATCGACCGAGTTCGCCCAGGTTTCTCGCGGAAGTTGGCCCATATCTGGCATGGACCTTTCAGAGTCTCAGCTCGGATTAAGGATCACCTCGTCCGATTAGAATTGAAGGGCACCGACTATCGATTCTACCCAATCATCCACATAGTTAGGCTGAAACTACGACGAGAATACCCGAAGAGACCCGCGGTGGAAACTCGGATTCCGGAGTCTCAGCGGTTCGTTTTCGACGAAGCCTTATTACCAGAGGACAGTTTTGACCGGGATGAATCCGCCGGAGAATATGAGATGGCACAAGAGATGAACCGAAGAGGCCGAAAACTGAGAGGAGGACTGAGGATCAGGGAATACCAAGTCCCATGGAAAGGGTATGAGAGTCTGGATTGGATACCCGAGAAAGATCTGAATTGTGGAGGCCTGATCTATGATTATGAACTGAAGAAGAAAGCGGCACGGCGTTTCAGCGCAGTGGAATCTGAGCAGGAGTTGGACCAAATGGAACGAATGGAAGCTTAACGCCCAGGTCCAAGGAGAAAAATTCCCCGACTAAGGGATTCCGACTCGGACCCAAGATATGTAATGCTGCACCCTCGTGATAGACCAGAGCCCGATCGCACGAAAGAAGAAAAAGGAAGAAGAATTACGCGTTCAGCCAAGAGCTGAGATCCAGGGATGACCAACAAACGGCTTCAAGCCACCACCACCTTTTCCGGAGCTTCAGGGGAAGCATTCTTCGGTGTGTCCTGAAGCTGAATCGTCAGGGGCGCGAAGACGCCGCAATCAGATTCTGGGTCCTCAGCGTTGGGCGTATCCGATTCGACTTGGGTCTCGCCCGAAAAAGGGATCGGATTCTAAGGTCCAGACGAAGATCCTGATATCACACACAGCCTTGGAAGTGTCTGAGTCGACGTTGGGCTCACGTGCAGGGAGCTCAGATCTTCAGATCCTCAATCTACGGTCTCCAGAGCTGATAAGCTGATAAGCTGCTGAGTACCGCAACGACCAAAGGCGAAGGTGGGATAGGCCCAGGGTCGAGAGCCTGCGTATGGCCAGCTCCAGCTCCAGGATGGATCCACCGACCGACGTTTTGTAGGAACCCGAGGTGCGAGACGAGATTGCCGAATCCTTTTGACCGCCAGAGTTGGTGGCGCAGATTTCGGTGGTGGAGAGCCGCCGCTAGAGGCAGGATCTGGTGGAGTATTGCTGCGAGAAGATGGGCCCCGGCCAACTTTCACGGTGGCGTCCAGAGGAAACTTGCCGGAGATGCGACTGCGAAATTGCGGGTTTTGGCTGATGTGAAGCTCCGGTGTCTTCACATAGAAGAAACGCTTGGGATAAGTATCGGCAAGCATCTTGTGATACATGCGGACCACGCTGACATCCCCGGTCACCGGCAGGAGAAATAACACCGGATTCGAAGGCAACACCAAGGATCGAGGATCTTTGAAGATATCGATATCTACGATGCGTTCGCGGAAGAGCTCCATGAGCACCTCGCCCGCGTTCGCAAGGCGCGCCCCTCGTTTCGAGTTTCGTCCTTTGCGCTCGGCCAATATCGACTGGGAGGTCGCGTCGTCCGAAACCAGCACATGGTGTGTTCGCTTCCAGAAGCTGACCAAATGCCGGGTTACGTGGTCTCGATAAAGAGTTCAGAAGCGTGACAGCTTCGCGTGCTGAGATCCCAAACGAGTAGCCAACCCATGGGGCATCGAACATCTTGTCAACAAAAGTCCGCAAAGTCCGCCACGGATTCTTGGCATAGAACCCAACGAGGAGATCCGACGACATACGTCTCCAGTGGTGATCCTGGATTTCCTTGTCCAAGACACGCTCATGAGCTGAATATCGGACCTCCTAGTAATATGGAATCCGTTGCAGATGGCTGCAAAACCGACAGCATTGGCAGGGCGATCGCTGGAAGCAGGATCTGCGAAGGGCCAAGTGTCGGTATGAAGTGGGACATAAGGACGTGTGGCGTTGGTAATCGACCAATGGGACGGAACGATCTTGATGTCTTTTTCGACATTCGAGCCATCACCCGACATAACCAGCTCGCCATGTTGGGGTATAGTAAGCTCAGCGGAGCCTACTAGCATGGGAGAAGTGCCGGACTCCGATCCAGAGTCTGATCCAGATTCAAGTCCAGATCCACCGCCAGACCCTGGTCCCGATTCGAGTTTACCAGGTTTCGGCTCCGGTATGTCGTCTTTGTGAGGTCTGGAACCAGATCCAGCGTCGGAAGACTGGCTCTAGCCGAAGCTGCGGGAACCCGACCCTTGCCGGCCGACGTTCGAAGCCCACATCCAGATCCACCTTCAGATTTACCAGCCTCTGGTCCGGATTTAACCTTGTCGCTTGAACTAGATCCTGAACCAGATCCGAACGGCCAGGTCGAGCCGATGCTGTAGAGACTAGACCTTTGCCCACGGAATTTTCAGGGGTGAACGCAATGTCGATGTCCGGATCGTGCGGAGAAGCGGCGATCTTGAGTCTCTTGCTGAATCGACCGAAAGACACAGGAGGCGAGGTGGGCTTCTGAGATTTCGCATGTGAAGACTTCGACGAGCTGGTAACGGAGGAACCCGCGGCTGCGCCGCTGCCGCGGCAGAAGGTTCGCTACTTAAGCTAGCAGGCGAAGTGATAACGGCGCCAAGCGCGGATATCACTGAAGCCATCGAGACCAGTTGAGAGTGAAGATCCCGGAGCTCTTGAAGCTTAGAAGCATGGGCTCCGGTCGCAGTCTCCGACTCAGCGTCCGCCACTCGCTCGCGCAACATGTTTCCCTTGGACGAAACCTTATCGAGCAAATTCCGGAGGCTGATGCGGTGGTTCGTAAGTTCCTTGACCTGCTCCTGTTCGACAAGCAGCGACTGGACGTCATCTTGCACGAGCTGCACGTAGAGGTTTATCTGCATCCGCACCGATCGCGCTCGAATCGGGCATTATCGCACCGCCCAGTCTGCTCGTCGGCCTCTACCGACAGGGTGGCGATTTGGCTACTACGCTCCGCCAGCTCTGCGCGGGCCTTGGCCAAATCGGCAGAAAATTGATCGATCCGAGCAGCTTGATCCGAACTTAGAGAGCGGTTGGGCTACGAAGACTGGGCGGGCATCGCTGCTACCGTGGCACGAGGAACTTCATCCGCAGCGCTCTTGCAGCGCGCGACAAGCTGGACGCGCGCATTCTGTGTCGTCGGCAGGTGGCGTGCTCTGACGTGCGGCCTGAAGTTGCGCTTCTAACGCGTGTACCTGAGCTTCAAGGTCCGGGGCACCAGGCGCGGCAGCGTTGGTTGTGGTAGCCCAGCCGCTGTCACGTTAGCTCTGCTCGAGCGACGAGCCCGCGAGCAATCCCTGCAAAGCTGCCGTGGCTTGTTGCAGTTCAGCCAGAAAAAAAGCAGGATTCATGTCGGCAGGCGGAGACGACATAGCCCTCACCTCATAGCTGAAGCCCAGGATCATGGTAGCGAGGCTGCGAACCTGTCGCTCATCCATTCGGCTTGTGGCAGCACGTTGGCAATTAGCTTACAGCATGGACCAGGGCAAGAACAGCCGTAACGAGCACGTACTGGAAGCACCGGCTTCCTTCGAATCCGTAATATCGAAGCCCCAAACGTCTGAGTTCTCCGGCGGCGTGTTGAAAATGGTTCAAGCCATGCCAGGAGAGAGGCGCTATGATCTACGGAATCTGGGACAGGGGCGTACCCAACGGGACCAATCCCGATGAGACACGAGAGGTACGACACCCATCTAACCTAGAGGATCTGGGACATGAGGAATGGGTAATTATACCACGGTACCAAGAGAAGAAAAGCTGATCAACTGAGTCAAGAGCTGCAAGCTCATGGTCAAAGATCCATGGCTCTCGTTACAACATCAAGGACGCTGCATGGGCCTGCCAGATCCTGTAATCCAGATCCTGGGACCGAGGCTCGGATCTAGATGTGTAGATCTGGGACCGATGTTCAGATCTATACCCGAAGCCCAGATGCAGACCCCGGATCCGTACTCGAGATCTAACCAGATCCCAAACTCGACCGAATCCCAGATCGTGGCCGAAAGTGAAGGCCAGATATCAGGTCGAGGGAGAATATGAGGGACAGATCCCAGAACCAGGGTGAATCTGAAGACCAATCTACGATGAGCTACGGATCTACAACTAGGCAACCGTGCGCACAGGAGAGGTACACGAATCCAGCTAGTAAGTGTCGCAAGAGGATGGGAGAGATACGATAGGACGATAGGATGAATGGCTAGGAGCGTAAAGGATAAACCAGTTGTCAATTTGCTCTCTTCTACGCAAGTTTTCGGAAGGAAATTGGTCTTAGGACCTTTGTGTCAGCCAAGCTACATCACCGTGCCCGGAACGTAAGGCAAGTTAAATCAAGTCAAGGCGAGGTCAGTTGAGCTCTAGCTCCTGCCTCATATCAAGGAA
>JAADVW010000946.1:0-11944 GCA_023335875.1 Elongisporangium prolatum
GACCAACGAAAATAACCGAGAAGACCCACAGGACTCAAAATTAGCCATAGAATTCCCGTCATTTTCTCCCCCCAAACTGCTGGATCTCATGGACTTACTGAGCTTCTAACCGCCGAAGATTTCAAGATCGTGTCTCAATTCGCTGGGAGCTCCATGGACATCACTCTCAGTTGAACTGACCAGACGGCGCGTCGCTTCCAGTAATAACGCCATTGAATCAGACCCAGAACCCAAGACGGCCAACAACACTGTCACGTTAACTTTGTTCTCTTACGGACCTTACGCGATCGGAGCCGTGAGCACCACTGGAAAACTGAGTGCGCTGTTCTCGATCGCTTCAGTCAACTCTTCGTTCATCTTTTCCATGTCTATTTGGAACCGAACGCTCAGTGACGACATTGAAGCTGGCGCTTGGATCTACAGATAAACACCATCAAAGATACTTCGTAGGTATCGCTACCTAAGCGATACACCGTTTGGACGTACCGGAATCTTGATGCGCATGTAGTTCCTGGAGGCATGGATCAACATAGAATTGCGACCTTCTCCAGTCGCATCTGGATTCTCATTCACGAATGCATCGGCGATATTTGGGTCTTCGTACGCGCCCAAGAAGATCGGAGTGGTGTCTTGAATCAGCACCTGCTCCAGAATCACTGCCATGAATCCTCATGACAATCAGTCTCTCATCCCAAAGAAAGCAAACAAACCTGCGCGCCTTCCTGCTCCGGAATCGTTTCATGAAGCGCGTTTACAGGTTGACACACGATGCGAATCGGATCGTCAAGTGGGTTTTCCACCAGCAGAATGCACTCCACGCGATCTGATCCGTCCACTCGGTACGGCAGCTTGTGGAACGAGACGATCGGCAGGTAATGCACCGCAAGATTCGCCTTCTTAAACCACGAGGCTGGCACGGGAAGCGAGGAATCGCCGCTCATAGGACTGATCTGCGGCTTGACGAGGATACCGGCCGAACCGCGTTCGATGGACTCCACACAGCGCCAGGTTCGCTTGACTCGCAGTAGAGGCCGAGGCGGAAAGAGTCGCGTTGCATCTCGCGGCTGATCCAGCGGGTTCGCCCAGCGCTGGTGCAAGGTCGAAATCTCGCTCATCTGACTCAACGACGCTAGCTTGGTGAGCTCCTCATCGCCGTCCGTCTCCGCAGCTGAAGGCGCTGGGAATCGGTCCAGCTGCTTCCTCAGCTGCGGATGCTCGTGCTCGGACCGCTGGTCAATGAGCCACTGCTCTTTCTCCTGGATCTTGGCAAGTGCTTGCGCGTACTTCCAGCCGCCCATCTCTGCCATGCGCTGCATGCGGAACTTCTTCATCTGCTGCTCGTGCTGCAGCTCCTTCATGGACTCAGCAAGTGACAGGAGCGAGGGGCTCGACAGGGACGGGAGGAAGCGCGCAGCGCCTGTGGAGTACGTGCGACCGGATCGAGCAGAGCTCGAGGCTGCGGCGGAAGCACTCGTGTAGTGCGATAGTAACGTGTGGAACACGTCCTCCTGTGTGCACTCGCGCTCGCGGGCAACAGCCGACATGAGCAGCATGTCCGGGTCGTCCTCCACGAGCCCCAGCGCAACCGAGTCCCAGTGGCAGTGCGCGCAGAAGAAGAAGTACTTCTGCAAAGCGTCGTGGAAGGCCGTGGAGAGCGGCGTCTCGCAGTCCACGCAGCTGAAGCAGCGACTGGAGCGGTTCTGGTACATGCTGGCTTCCTTGGACGGCATGTTCACGAGCAGGTAACCACAATAGTACGCCTCAAACTCCTCCACGCTGCAGCGCGGCTGGCGACAAACCAGCTTCTGACACATCTCGCTGAAGAACAACGACTGCAGCGGCGCCAGGTAGCCGCACTTGCAGCCGTAGCGCACGACCACGCCGTCGTTGAGGTCCTCCATTATGATCTGGCTGAAGGTCCGCGGCGGGTCGGGTCGGCTGCCTTGACTTGGCGGGTTCATGGGATTTACCCACCCACCCATCTCTTCGAGCGGGGGCTCCGGTTGGCAATCTCAAGCCTCATGGACAGAGGCTCGAAGCGCGAGAGCGCCGCGTCGTTCCTGTGCTCGCCCATCCCGAGGGACCCGGCGCAGGTGTTCTATCTGGACGCGCGTGCTAGGTCCGGTCTGCGACAGGTGCGTGGGTCTCAGCGATGGTCGGCGTTTTGGACGAGGCTAAAATAGACCCGCGACTGCTTGGTGTGCGACTGTGTGGAAGCGCAGAGCAAGGACTCGCCGTCAGTGGACAGCTTCCTGACCACAGAAGTGGAGATGTCGAGGCTGACTGTGGACGCAGGCGATGGCCCTGCTGCGACTGTGCAGCAGCTGCAAGAGCGCATTTTGCAACTGGAGAGCGACCTGACGAAAAGTACGCGATCTCCGGCGTTGTCCAATGGGGCTCTGACGGTTAATTGTTCGCGTGCGCTTGGCTTTGCATCTGCAGTGAGCGATTCCAAGGAAAGCGAGAGCGAACGTAGCGTTAAGCGCCAGCGCCTGGCAATCGAGAGCATCGCGGTGTCCAAGGTAGCGTTGCGCCTGCCACTGATATGCTGATAGGTGCACTGTCTAATGTGCGATTGCTGCGGCATGATTCGCTACTGTCAGAGCGAGCAATTGGCCACGGAGCTGGAGACGCTGCAGGTACAAATGCAAAGCAACTCGGAGCGTCACCAGATCGAACTTAAGGTCGTTTTCTCATGGTCGCCTGTGCTTGTTGTCGTATGGCGCGGAATGCTGACGATGGATGCCTTCGGTACAGAAGCGCGACATGCAACTGGATCAGCTGCGACGTCAGCTGCAATACGCTGTGGCAGAGGAAGAAGATACGCGCAAGGAGCTCAAGACCCTGACGAACGAGTACTCGACAGAAAAGCTCAAGCTGCAGAAGAAGATCGTGGAGCTGGACTCAAAACTGGAGTTTGTCGAGGCAAACCTGAATGAGTGGAAAGAGAAAGCACTTGATAGTGCCAGTCAGCTGCGAACAGTCACACGACAATCCAATCTGAAGGTGAATGGTCTTTACTCTGTGAGCAAGCTTGTGCCAAGACAGCCATAATTAAGTGTTGAGAATGTAGATCCAATTGCTGCAGGATCAACTGGATGCGACTGTAGCGCAATACAAGTCGACACGAGCACATGTGAGTTCATTCAACGCTTGGTAGCTTCTAGACGCTCACATGTTAGATGCTTGTAGCACGAAGTCCCGTTGCTTGGATCTAAAGTCAAATTGCTGGAGGCTCAATTAGCGGAGAAGAATTTGGAGGTGGAAAACGCTGCCTCGAGTCTGATGAGCGCACAGGAAACTGTGGAACGCTCACGCGATATTCGCGAGCTGAAGGATCGCATTTTGGAATTGGAATCCAACGAACGGAAACTCAAGGCAGAGGTAGGATATATTCATGTTCCATTTGGATGTATTGCTGATGTTGAAGTGTGCATGAATTGTGCAGCTGGTCGACTTGATTGAGTCTTCCAAGAGCACGTCGGTTCTCGAAGAGAGATTGTATCAGATGCAACAGAAACTGAAGATCAATGATGAACGATACGCCCAAGCTCAAGCTCGCATTGTAAGTTTACGGCCACATTTGCCGCAATCTGCTTGTATTGCAATGATAACCACTCACACCGTGACTATGCAGGAAAGCAATATGATCACAGAAGAATCTTATAAGCAACTTGAGAAGTATTTCGAATCGATTGTTACTCATCCGACAAGTACGTCACGCTGTGTATTTTTTCCTTGAGGCGCCTACACTGGATTTGCTTCATTATTATTCTCGCCTTTTTTCTTGCAGGCGGAGTATCACTTGCGCAGCTAAAGAGTCGCCCCGCAGATACCATCGTGGAGCTGTATCGTGCTCGTCAAAATGCCTTTGAGATGCTCTTTGAGCAAAAGGGAAACACTGATATTCAACTGCGTCGGATGGAACAGCAGCATGGCAAGTTGCAAAGTGACTTAATTTCTTCAGGAAATCGTATCGCCAAATTGGAAGTCCAGCTGGCTGAGCAGCAGCAGAAGATGCTTGATGCCAGCAATATTGTAGCACATTTGCGCAAGGTGAACGAAGAGCTCATTGAGATCCTCGAGACTTACGAAAAGAATCCGGACGACAAAGAAGTCAACGCGTTATCGTCTCGTCGAGTGATCCTCTTAGAGTCCTCTCTTAAGGAGGCAGAACAATTGATCAAGGGCATGGAGGTCACGCACAAGGAGATGGTGACTCCGGCGGTGCTGAAGAAACATCAGGGCCGAATTGAACGTCTCGAGAAAGAACTTACAGAGGCCAAACACCAAAACTCGAATCTGACGAAGCACCTTGAAAAGGTCGAAATGGAACTGGCAGTTTACGAGAAACGAGTCGGCAAGGGCGAATTCAACGTGGAAACCACAAAGATTGTCCACCTAGCTGTTAATCCGACGCGAGAGCTGTTGGAGAGCAAGCACCAAGTTGGAGAAGTGGAAAGACTCAAGCAAGAGAATGCTGCACTATATGCTAAACTAGAGCAACTCACAGGCAGCAGTTCGGAGGTACGAATGATCTGTGTGGTATCGATGTATCTGGCCTCTTGTCATTATTTTTTGTTGCACAGACATCAGCGATAGCATCGGAAAGCAACATGAAGACAACGACGTCGTATGACACGGTTGAAGGCCAAAAGCTATTGAACCAGCGTCTGAAAGAGGTATTCGATGGCGATCTCTCGTGAATCTGAACGCACACTCATACGCACTTTTGAATAGGTCTTTCGTGATCAAACACAGAAATATCGTGAAGCAGTCTATCTTCTCACTGGGTACAAGGTAGATATGAAAATGAGCAATGGGACTGAGATCCTGCGACTACGATCAGTATATGCGGACCACGAGGACGACGACCTACTCGTGCGCATGGACACCAACGGAGCGCTTGAGCTGCTGGACACTGACTACTGCTCCCAGATCGACCAGCGAGTGTTTGCATACCTTACGACATGTCGCTCCTTCCCAGCGTTCCTGTCCACACTCACGCTGCATCTCTTTGAGAAAAAGACCTTCCAGGGCAATTAAGACGATGGCTCCACTTTTGCTGTACTTTTTACGAGTTTCCGCTCGTAATTACGATTGGTCCGTCTTTGTCATACATGAATTTCGTTCGGTGGCACCAGGTACACTCCCGCCACTGATTCTTGATTCCTGGCTCTGATTGGTTATCTCTCCATGCCCTAACCGCCTACGTCCAATCTTTCCGGAGGAAAATGTTTAGAAGTGGTTACCGTTGACAAATCCGGGGTACGGTCGTGTCACTTGAAGTAAGGCCGCAGACGAAGAGTGCCATTCGCAAACGAGCGCCGACCCCCAGAGAGATCCACTCGATGCAGTCGCTCCGCCGCTCTTCCCCGCTCCTGCGTCTGTCGCAGACCCAGCGCTCGCTGCTGCGGCAGATGAGCACCGCTAAGTATCCGTTCCTGCAGGAGCTCGGTCTCTCGGACGACAATCTGGGCGTGTACAACGGCGAGTGGTTCGGCAATGGCGAAGTCTACACTTCGGTCAACCCGGCCGACAACTCTCCTATTGCCAAGGTGCGTGCCGGCACGGTGGACGACTACAAGAAGGTTGTGGCGGCCATGGACGCGGCCAAAGCTAAGTGGGCCGACATCCCGGCCCCTGCGCGTGGCGAGATCGTGCGCCAGATCGGGGAAGAGCTACGCGCAAAGAAGGACCCGCTGGGTAAGCTTATCTCACTCGAGATGGGCAAGATCTACGTTGAGGTACGTGTGCTTGTGTTATGTGTATGATGCGTCTGGTGAAGCTCATGCCAAATGACTGGGAATTGCAGGGTCTTGGCGAAGTGCAGGAGGCAATCGACATTTGCGACTTCGCTGTTGGTCTCAGCCGCACGCTCACTGGCTCGATCATTCCGTCTGAGCGCCCGGGCCACTTCATGATGGAGCGTTACAATCCGCTCAAGGGCCACGTCGGCATCGTTACGGCCTTTAACTTCCCGTGCGCAGTGTTGTTCTGGAATGCGGCGCTGAGTCTCGTGTGCGGCAACACGCACATCTGGAAGCCGTCCGAATCGCTGTCGCTCACGTCCGTTGCCTGCAACAAGATTATTGCTGACGTGCTTGAGCGTAATGGTCACGCTGGTGCCATCTCGTCGCTCATCTGCGGAGAGTGAGTCACAGTGCGCTTGTATTGGATTCAGACGAGACACGTACTGAGAACGCTTGCTTTTAGTGGCCAGGAAGTGGGCGAAGCCATGATTCGAGACAAGCGCATGGAACTTATCTCGTTCACAGGCTCGACAAAGGTGGGTCGCCATGTTAACGAAGTCGTGGCCTCGCGATTCGGCAAGGCGATCCTCGAACTGGGCGGCAACAACGCTATGATCGTGGACGAGGACGCCGACTTGGAAATGGCGTTGCGCGCCACGCTTTTCTCTGCTGTTGGAACGGCTGGCCAGCGTTGCACGTCGCTTCGTCGCCTCTTTTTGCACGAGAGCATCCATGACGACTTCGTCAAGCGCCTGACTGCAGCTTACAAGAACGTAAAGATCGGCAATCCTCTGGACGACGGTGTGCTTTGTGGCCCGCTCCACAACACGCAGGTTCGATCTGCTGACTGAGCCTTGCGTCTATAGTCTGGTTGTGTGTACTGACGCAGCTCTTGCACTGTCCCTGTAGGCTGTGCAAAACTACCTCTCTGGCATCGAGACCATCAAGCAGCAGGGCGGAAAGGTGAACGCAGCATCTTGTGAATGATGGGGACATATTGTGGCAGTCCATCTGACCAACCTTCTGTCTGCCTTGTGTAGGTGCTTGTCGGTGGAAACAAGGTTGACGGACCAGGTCACTTCGTTGAGCCCACGATCGTCTCGATTACGCACGATGCAGAAATCTTGCAGAAGGAGATCTTTGCGCCAATCCTTTATGTGATGAAGTTCAAGACGCTAGACGAAGCCATCGAGCTCAACAACGATGTGCCTCAGGGTTTATCGTCCTCCCTCTTCACGAAGAACCAAGCGGCCATCTTTAAGTGGACAGGTCCTCTCGGATCGGACTGCGGCATCGTGAACGTCAACATCGGTCCCAGTGGCGCTGAAATCGGCGGTGCCTTCGGTGGCGAAAAGGAAACTGGTGGTGGTCGTGAATCCGGCAGCGACGCCTGGAAGCAGTACATGCGTCGCTCCACTTGCACAATCAATCACAGCAAGGAGCTTCCGCTCGCCCAGGGCATTGACTTCAGTTAAGCGTAGCCCTAGTTGCTAAAGCCAATGTCCATGTGTACGTATTTGCCACTCTGCATGTGTCTGTTGATGCGATCTGGAGTCAGGAGAGCTCGAATCCTTCAGCGTTCTTGATAGCAAACGTAATTTTGTCGACCAGCGTCTCGTAGCTCTGGTATTCCGGAAGCACAATCTGGTTGAAGCACGTGTGCGTACGGGGCAGAGCTTGCGGGTCGAGATCGGACTTGGTGAGATTCAGTGGAGGGTCAAATCCATCGAGCGGGATCTTGTTGGTGCCAGTCATGAATTTTAGAAACGTGCCTCGGAGTTCCAGTGAAAACTCACGCAGCGCCTGCCACAGCCACAACACGACCTGCGAATGCTCACTGTAGCCGCCTTGGAACACAGTGCACGCGCGCAGCTCCTCCACGTCGATCGTTGGCTTGCCGTTCACCAGCATTTTCAGCTCGGTCAGTTCGAACTGCTTGATAGACGAAAGCGGGATCAAGAACGCGAATCCTTGGGCGAGTGCGTCCAGTTGCGCCTTCACGCCAAACTCTGTGCGCCATTGCAGCATGAGCTCGACGTATTCGCTCTTGTTCAGATCCGTGACTGGGATATCGCGGCCGTTCTCTTTCAGATCCATGATCACCGTGGTCTGCTTGCTACCATTACTCTCCACCTCAACACTGAACGTCTCATCGATTACCCCGGCGATTTCATGATCCAGCATCCACATCAGCGACTTGTAGAACTGCGCGTCCATCTGCTTGAGATCGTCCATGGTCGGCGGAATCTCCAGCAGGTGCTTCAAGATGCTATCACAGAGTGGCAAATCCATCGTCTGCCGATCAAAGATCGTCTTGGCCATGATCTTCCCAAGGAATTTGAACTCTTGCAGGTGCTTGGCGTTGCGAAAGGAGCTCGGGTTGATCTCCACGAGCGACTGATTGCAGACTGAGAAGAGATGGCGTTCCTTATCGACAGCAAGGCGCGAGAGTTGGAGAAACCAGTCTTTGGTCAAGCCTCCAGAGTCGATGCCGGCTTCGTTCTCGAACGTGACTTTAGGCTTGCTCATCAGCTCCTGCTTGCTCAGACGTTGGAAATGGGCAAATGTGTCTTCAAAGATGCTATCACGACGCAATTCCAGAGGCAGGATCGCTGCCAGACTCGCTCCCTGCAAGCGCTGGCGCAGATCGCGGTGGAAGCGGAACCGCTTGCGTCGAAAGACCATCTCGGGTGTTTCTTCTATGTTGGTCACGCCAACACGTTGTCTTGCAGCAGTCACTTCGCTCGGCTCGTCCACCACGCGCTGACACGTGTAGCGATTGAAGTAGAAGACCTGCTCCGTCTTGGAATCCCAGCATTGCACCCATCGGTCGTATGTAGCGGATTCTTCGACGCTCGTGAGCTCCACGATCTCTGGCCGCCCGTGCGCGAGCGTGCGGATCGGCCTGCTTTCCACGAAAGTTGTGGAGCCGACGGCATTCGAAGCCTGCAGGCGGAAGATGTACGTGGACTTCGGCGCCAGGCTGGACGCCACGAACCCGCATTCGGTCCCTTCGTAGATCTGCCGGAACGAGCCGCTCGAGCTCTCGCGCATCTCAAGGAAGTAGAGCACGGGTGACGCCCCGTGGTCATCCACGCGAGCCCAGAAGATGCTGGCGTAGATATTGGAGACTGCACCTGCAATCGGAGCCACGGGTGTCGCTGGCGGCCCCGGCAGGCTCCAGAACACGGCGCTCGCGGAGCTGAATTCGTTCCAGCCCGCTGGATTGTGCGCTCTCACGCGGAATTCGTACGGAGTGTGGCAGCAAATGTGCTCCAGGCTTACGTTCTGTGCGGTCGAGACACTTACGAGACCAGCCCAGGCGTTGTTCATGCTGTCAGCACAGCGATACTGCACCTCATAGCGATCTACCGTCGTGTTCGTCGCTTTCTTCCAGCGAATGATCAGCGACGTCTGGGTGGCTTGCAGCAGAAGCGGGGGCTTGAGCAACGCAGGCGGCTGGTTGGTGATCGCCAGCTCCATGATGGACGACGCCGAGATGCGATGCGTCGCTGTGTGGGGCGCCGCTCCAGCGCTATCGGCAGCTGAAGCCGCTTCGGAGACGAACACGTTACCCTCTGCATCCACAGCCACGCCCACAGGGTACCGAATGGGGCTGGTGGTCGCGGTCGCGCCGCGTCTCTTGAGCGCGTCCTCGTCCACTGTGATCCAGAGATATGCCTGGCCAGCCTTAGGACTGGACGACGGATACTTCTGTGTCTGCACGGTCACGGGTGCGTACGGAAAGAGGTTGTCCACGACGTGGGCCACTGCGGCCTTCTGCTTAGCTGCGAGCCCCTGTTCCCGTTTGGCTTCCTGCTCGTCCTCCCAGTCCAGCTCTGCGTCCGTCTTAGCGCCGGCCACAGCGTACGGCTTGCGTAGTCCGCCGCCCATGGCCGCATGTCGGCGTCTGGATAACGGTTTTAACGGTTAAAGAGTGGGACATGGCCTACCGCAAGTGGGGGGTCTGGCACGAGGCCGACCGGACGTGGCATGCGACGCTGGTCGAGCGCCACGAGCGATGGAGCCACCGCCTGACGCAGCTGCAGGAAGACCAGATCAGCACAGATACGCAGGTGCCGCGTCGCATCCACCAGATCTGGCTCGGCTCTCGAGAGATCCCACCCAAGTGCCGCGCGTGGATGCAGACGTTCCCAGCGATGCACAACGCGTCATGGGAGTACGTAAGTGAAGCGGCAGGTGGTGAATGGACTGAGCAGCAAGCACGTAGACTGACGCGTTTCTCGGACTGCATGCAGCGCCTGTGGACAGACGAAGATGCGAAAGAGATGTTCCCATTGCGCAATCAGGTGGGCTACGACCTTACACTTGCTTTCCATCTGACTGTGGGCTGTCTAACGACATGCAGAAAGCGTTTGACGCGGCCAAGAACTATGGCGAAAAGTCCGATATCCTGCGCTACGAGATCCTGTTCGTATACGGCGGCGTGTATGCGGACGTGGACGTGGAGTGTCTGCAGCCCTTCGACGCTCTCGCGGAGGTCTGTGTTGCTCTGGCACCGAAGCTGGCCCGTTGAGCTGATACTCTTGACTCTGCAGACCTGCTCCTTCGCCGTTGGTATCTCCAACACGGCCGCCTTTGAGCTTAACAATGGTGTGATGGTCTCGGTCCCAGGCCACCGCATCCTTCAAGAGCTGATCGAGCGGATACACACGCAGCCACACAAGCCACAGCTGGACGCAGGCATGCTGGCGAAGATCGCCCAGATGAGCGGCGACGGCCCCGGCCTGCAGCAATTCATGGCATGTGGACGCGCTTCCGATACTTCCATTGGGACAATTGAGCGCACTGGACCGGGACTGCTGACCAGAACTTTCATGGATGCTGTCGGCTGGCGTAGCAGCTCGCAGATGATTACAGGATTCCTAACCGACGCGCAGAGTGAGAGGGTTGTGGCTCTACCGACCGAAGTCTTCTATCCTTTACGGAATGACGCCAACCCCATGCATCTCTCCGAGATCCCACGTGCTGCTTTAGCGATCCACTATTGGGAACGCACATGGATCTGAACCATTTAATAAACTGTATGTAGCGGTTTCCAGGTTAAAAATAGTCATGCAGTGCATTTGATTGGATCCTACACATAAGATTCCGAGAACGAGAATAGTCATCCTCGAGGCTGCACAGCTAAATGCTAAATGCAAGGTCTTCCTACACCCTTCGGCACGCTTGTCAAGAGCGGCATGCTCGTCTCGCCCATGTTGACTCTATTCTTGGACGACAACACCATCACGCACCCATTATTTGAACAATCATTCCATAGAAAGCTCTCCAACTGCTCGACTTCGGAAACTGTGCGTTCAAGTGCACTGAACGCTGCTAAATCTTAAAGTCATGATCTTTGTTATCAGGAAATCCGTATCCAGAGCTTCCCGGTTTAACACGGTATAGTGTCAGCCAATCAAGCAAATATGGGTGACTTCTAAAGGTGAAAAAGGAGAAGTGAGATTGTATTTAGCTGTGCAGCCTCGTGGATGACTATTCTCGTCCTCAGAATCTTATGTGTAGGATCCAATCGAATGCACTGCATGACTATCTTTAACCTGGAATCCGCTACACCTCCCTTCGAAGATATCATGCACTCCATTTGGCATTAGATTGGCCGATGCATGGTTTGAAATGCAGTAGAGAGCTTCGAATCTTGAGCTTGATTGACATACTCTTGGACTTTAAAAGGAACATCATCGTTCATTGTTTCCATGGACTCCCATGAGTCCTTGAAATGCTGAAGCCGACCCAGGATACTTTCAACAACCTTTTCTTGTCAAATTTATGGTCGCTAATGGCACTGACACCAAGCAACAATCCTTGGTTACCAACGTGCGCCATATCTTCATGCGTAATATTCATCGAGGAGTCACAGTACATCTTCAATCGAGATCCATGATCGACATACCGCTTCTGATTCAGCAAGTGTTCAATTTCGAATGCATGAGGTAATCATTCGATGACTCGGAAAGGGCCAACCCAACGAGCAAGTAGCTTACTCGTTGGCAAACGCTCATCGATGCGTAACCACAAAACAAAATCAGCTTCGCCCCTATAGCTCAGTGGTAGAGCACTCGCTTCGTAAGCGAAAGGTCGGTGGTTCGATCCCGCCTGGGGGCTCCACTTTTCGATCCCAAATCATTTTAGACGTGTAGCTCACACACTTTCACACTTGACCACCA
>JAADVW010000947.1:0-11933 GCA_023335875.1 Elongisporangium prolatum
CCCCCCCCCCCCACGTTATGTTGTATAATGCAAATGGGGGGAATACAAGCCGGTATAACGTTTGTATATCACCATATGGCCACTTCGGGCTAGGTCGACGAAAAAGGCAACACAAAGAGTTGGCCCCGATACAGCTTAAATACTAATGTTGATGCTAAATATACGTAGGTAGCATCGCTATGTTGCATAAAAAGTATATCGGGAGAGATGCATTTAGCAACGAAGCTGTCAAAGAACATATGGCTTACAAAACTCAAAGAAAAACCCGAAAAAAAACACTATCAGACGCAAGTCAAGTATTAAAAACCACGGAACGACTACTCATCACCTTTCGTCTCTTCATCAGCTTCGCTCTGAAATTCAGATTCAAGTCTACGCCGCCTCTTCTTGCCTGGCGTATTGGATGGTACGGTCGCGGATCATGCGCAAGGAGATGCCGCTAGGAAGACTCTTTCCTTGCTGCTAATCCTTGTGTCAAATGTCGAAACAGGTAACTGGATCCCGTCGATGCTGCGCCGGCCTTTGGGGCGCAAGTACGTTCGCTTGTCTCCGTCGCTGCACGTGGTCTGATACCCTCTGCCGCGCTCTCCTTTTAGCAGGATACAGACCTTGAATGACCGCTGTCGTCACTTCTGCTTGCCTCCGACTTCTTCCCAATCTTTGGGTCATTGACTTGCACAGCCGCGTGGACGGACTCGGGTCGTGCTTCGAGGGGGGGGGGTGACGGTAGACGCAAAAGTCACCAAGGTAGCCGCCGAGACGTCAGCATCGTTGTTCCCAAGCAACTGATGGTGCAGCATCTCGAACGGCGCATGACTGAGCTTGGGCTTTGCGCCTCTTCGCTTGTGCATCTCCTTGTTCACGAAGTAGTTTTTGACGATAGCCATGACTGCCAACCCCCTCCCCCAAGAGCGACACGTAGGACTTCTGGCACCGGACGGCAAGCTGGAGGGAGTACCTTTGAAGCCACAACTGATCATGAATGTGGACGCCACCCATGAGTTGCTGGTAGCCCTAGACGAATTCGGGAACGGCACTTTGCGCTGGCTGCCATCCTTCTCATTCCGCGCTACTCGCTCTATAGCCAAGCTGCCCCGTTGAACAAGAAGTTCACTGGCTCGTTGTCCCACCACAGGCACACCTGAAGAGAGGGAACAGTCTTGTAGGTCGTCACGTTGTGGGTGCCTCGAGTCGTAACTGCATGACGCCGTTTTTTGTGTGGCAGAAGGCTCCTGCAGTACCCGAGTCTAAATTCAGCATACGCCTAATGTTAGCTACTGCAAAGGCAACATAAAACCGTAATATAGCATATCCCACCTGCTTGGTTGGCACGTGCCCAACAGATACACATTCATTGCCAAGAGATGAATCGCAAGAGATGGACTTGTATGTGTCCGCCACCACAAGATAATGCTCAGTCGAATTTCTCCCCAAGAGGGCGCGAATGTTTCGAACGACAGCAGCAGGACCCAATTCATATCTATTGACTGGTCTGCTTCAGCACTGTGCTGCTTTTAGCCACAGTAAATCTCAAAGCTAATATAGATACTAGATACACCATTAAGCGTGTCAGTGTCAGATTTCCATGGTGTCGAATACAACATAGGCACTTGGACGTTTCAAAAAAAATATGACAGCCACGTACCGAGGGCAATATGCAGTGTCTGAACAGCAGGTCAGGAATAGCTTGGTCTCCCACTTGTGGGGCTCATCTTTGAGGTACACCCTCGTCTTGTTTTACGGAGAAAATGGAGGAAGCATGCCTTCGTCGGAGGCAGCCTTCAGAGTCATCACGTAGCACTTCTTGAACGTGGCTTGTAGCGGCCCCACAATGGGCTTGATTTTCCAGATGTGATCGGTGGCGGCTTCAGGGGCATTATTATCGCTGAAATGCAAGTTTATCATAACATGCCAGGATCGGTCACAGGACATGTAGGTGCCAAAGCAGCCTCTTGATATTCCACCTTCATCAAACGTTTGCCAGTGTTTGGCTAGCGTTTCTTTGTTTAGGGAAATCGTACGGGCAATATACAATCCGACGGAGCGAATCAATTTCGAACTCACGAATGGGAGGCATTTACTGAAGCTTCGTTTTGATATCGCGCTTGGACTTGTACTTTGATCACCTGGGCACTTCTTTTGCTTTAAAAACCAAGCGCCCGTTCGCTTATCATTCATTTGGATATGGTACCGATTTAATTCAGCCGAAGTGCGATTCCGTGAGTCAATAGACACGAAGTAGAGGAAGGTCGATAGCAGGTCTTCCAGCAGACGAGAAATGGAGGGACTTGGGCCGCAGTAGGTGCTTTTCAGACCAGGAAATTCAGCAACATTTTCGCTGTGGTGTAGAGAGCTCACGTATCCATCCCCATCAACTGCAACTTGATCTTGCCATCCAGAAATACCCATCTCTCGTAAGGCCGCTGTATCCAGCGCTCCTTGCTTCGTAGCCACTCATTGCGACCGAAATGATTTGTCGAGCAGGTCTCCAAGCTTGCGATGTAACGCATCCAAAGCATGTTCATCATTCATCGCACGTTCTAATGGATCATCAACTGGTGTGACATGTTCGCGTTTCTGCGAGATAACATTGGATAGATATGTTGCATCAGTAACAACGGTGGGTACAACATATGAGCATACATAGCTAAAACATACCATTTCTGGCCTATCGATATCAAAAGCCTCGGGTTCATCGCCGGATCCAAGCGCCTCGTAGTCATTCGCACTGGAACCGGCATCGACCATATTAAGATCCTTTCCCAAAGTCGTCTCTCATCTAGAACTGCGTCTGCGGTCGGTCTATTTCAGGAAGCCGAATAGTAAATTGTCGCTACAACATAGCCATACAACATTAGCACTAATAACCGACAACAGCTACAACATACTTCCTCTGTTCCAGAATAAGATGGTGCAATCCACTCTTTTGCCTGCAGTTTGTACACAATTTTTCGTCAGGCCAAACTGAGACCACCACGACAAAACTCTAGGTTCGCGCTTTCTATTGGATAATGTCCCTGTCGCTGTTGTTTTCTTAATCGGGTACAAATCCGTGATTTTAAAGGCAATTTCTAAAAGGGTGGTAGCCTTTTTTCGGTTTGAGGCTAATTTTTGGCGATAATTCATAAAAGTACATGTTTAGACAGCTCTGGATTTGATCTGGCCAGTGGGCGACTCTAAATTGAAGTTACCGACGTTTTAACGTCAAGAGTGTCGCACAGAGACTGTGAGGTTTTACTGGAGTTTTGAAGCAAAGGCATTGTAATATATATATTTGACCCATGTGAAACGATGTCAGCAGAATGATGGCCACTATTAACTGAACCCATACTACTGTTTAGATACAAAGCGCTATGCTTTAACCTTTTTTAGGGTCGAATTAACAGCGAATTAGCCCTATTATAAGCGTCATCAGAGCACGTAATGACATTGGAATGACACCATCAGGAAAGTGCAAACTGCGCACTCGAGGCAGGCTGTAGTTGTTGCCTCCTCCGACAACCATGAATTGCTCCATGACCTTTTGTAGAGTCACGAAGCACTTGTCTGACTTCTCAAGCGGCTGGCCTTTCAAGGCAGAGTAAACGGCGTCCACCAGTTCACCTACATAGTGTGCCTGACTTGAGTTGGAGAGGCTGGATGGCACTAAAAAGCCCAATTCCAGGAGTTGAGGTCAGGCGACTTGGCTGGCTGCTTTTCAACTTGATGTCCCACCCTCGCTTACGCATCTCGCTCTCTTCAATGGTGGCCTCTCCTGCACCGTGCGGGCTTGCATTATCCTGCTGAATCCAAATGGTTCGTCCCTTTTCACCTACGTGCACGCATACAATTAGCGGTCATCACAGACAACAATCAAGGCAAGACTAACCTGGCCACTGGGCCTCAACGGCCGGTAGCAAGTTGGACAGAAGCATAGACCTAAACGCTGCAGCGTCCACAGATCGGAGTTTCATGATGATATCACCCTGTTTCTGGTTCTTGGTCGTTCTCTTGGCGATGTGCTCTCGCAGGAGGGGCCAGATGCCGATCTTTCCGTCCCACCAGCGTTTGCGGATCGCGTCGTGGCGGGGTCGCGCCACGGCACTTAGAAACATTACCTTCAGGATGAAGGACTTGTTGTGGCAAGCCATGTATGGCGGTGGCTCGTCACTGGCGAAGGCATACGATGAGGCAACCCGCTTGATATAAAACCATTTCTCATCATTGTGGATTATATCCATCATGCGATGGAATCGGCACTGCCTGAGACCTAAAACAAGACGTTAATTCTATATTCACTACATAATGGGCCCACTGCATACAGTATCTGTCTCCCACGGGAGGACGTACTTGAGCCGTTCTTGCTTGTGCGCCATGGTGAGTTCTGGCTTCATATGGACGGTAACACGCTTCGGCGCGCCATCCTCATGTATTGCCCACGAGATTGTCTGTGGCGGCACGTTGAGGACCTTCGCCGTTGCACGGATGGTACAAGAAGAACGCTTTTGATGAGATCCACCATTGCTTCCTTGGTAAAGGTCGGCTTGGCACCGCAATTACCCGCTCCTTGCGTACTGTGCTGGGGTGCAGACGCACGATTTGCCCGCACTTTGGACACCGTGTTGCGGTGAAGCCCAAATTCCAGTGCAGCAGCAATAGCTCCATACCGCAGAGTACCATCGGCGCAACTCAGGCTCAGAAAGACGATGATCCGGGTGACGTCTGCCTGAGTCAGGTCGCCTACTTGCGCAGACCTTGCCATGTTTGGTTTTGACAGCCGATCGCAGCATTTTCGCGCTCGAAATGCCCCTCCGCAACCAGCAAATAGGGGCTTTTTCTTTGACCTAAACTTATTTAAATTCCGCAGATAGGTGCAATTTTTGTTTTAGTGTGCACCACAAAAAAACAACTGCACATTTTAATGCGAGACATACCAGTAGGAAACAACATAGGTACCTGAGGCACCGCTTGATCCTCCTCGACATCTTTTCATTCTCATCTTGGTCGTTGTGGTCATCTCCCTCCCCCACTTCGTCTTCTTATTCTTCTTTCTTCCTCCTGCTTTCTTCCTCCTGCTCTTCTTCTTCACCTTCCTCCTCCTCTTCTTCTTCCTCTTCTTCCTCGGCGCCTCCATCAACTGATTTCGCTTGTTTTACCGCCAATGCATTACGCGACCGATCAATCGGCCTTTCTGGTGGGGGGCTGAAGTAGGGGGAGATTGGGTCAGCACATCAGCAGAAGCAACACCAGGTGCCAGGTGTTGTACCAGAACCGAGAGGATCAGTCGCTGAAGTGGAAGCGACAACAGATGCTGGGCTGGCAGCAGCAGAGCCGGAAGGAACAGGTACTGCAGTGGAAGGATCAGCGGCAGATTCGGGATGATCAGCGGCAGATTCGGGATGACCAGCGGCTGGAGCAGAAAACGCTTGAACCGGAGAGCTGGAAGCGACCGGAGATGCAGCTGGCTGGGGAATAGTGACTTCAGCACTAGTGCGGGGCGCAGGGGGGGCGTCGTCTTCTGCGTAAAGTTTCCGGTTGCTGAAGGGGACTTGCGCGCGCGGGTGACGTTCATGTAGTGAGGAATCACAGCGCTCTCGCCCACGAAGAAGTCCACACCACTCACATCCTTATCGTCTCCGCCAGGTGGCACATATGTCCATAGGGTCTTCAATCCTTTCGGTATGTTGACTTTCCATCCGTCCTTGGATTGGATACTTCGCGCCATAACAACTCGGAGTTGACGCCATATATACCATACATTGCGCGGTTGGCCTGCGCTCTCCCCGAAGAATCTTACAATGAGCGGTTGGGAAACTTTATAAATTTCGTTCTGGTTTCTACGCACCACCTCTATCGGGTTTGTTTTTTCTCGAAAGTTTATATGAAAGTTTGTATTGGGGAATACATCAACTTTACAAATTTAAGTGTAAGTAACGCTCTTATGTTGTATAACGCAACATAAAACATCAAAGTTGTCCGAGTCCGAAGAAGTCACGGTTTTACCACGAGTGCGATGCACGAATGAACAACATTATAAACAATCGAGCTTCTGATGGCTGACTACAACACCACCGCAAAGAGTGATCGTCAACTGGTATTCCGCCGCAGTTTCCAGCAACACTATTACACTTGAAGCCAATGCGCTAGTCTTCAATGTGGCGTGCGTCGCACAATCTATTGTCAATCTGGAAGAAGAGTGGTGCGTCACCTAAGCATGCGATTTAGCAGTAAGACATGATGGATAACATACTTTATTGGAGATAGCTGATTTCAAGTTTCCACGATGCAAATTGTGGCCAGATACATTTGCGTTTTAGCACTTCGCGTAGGAAGAGCAGATTGGATAGTGTTGTATTCAGTTGGCTTCAATTCCTCCAAATGCCTGTGTTCCACTCATTCACTGGCCTCCATTCTCATGCTTTCTTCACTCGCTTCACATCACCCATTTCACATCAATCACATCACTCACTGAGCTCGTCATCTATCGTTCTCTCGCTGCTACTCCCCTCCGAGCTCAGTTGTTTAATGGCCTCACGCAGCGGCCGGCTCGGTGCTTGGTGAAGAGCGAACCGGTGAGTGGCTTGGTCAATATGTTAGCCGAGTTGTTAGCAGACGCCACGTTCTTGATCTGGAGTCCCGTGCGCTTGACGACTTCACGGATCTTGAGGTACTTAATTGCGATGTGCTTTGTGCGCTGGTGCTTCGTGGGGTGGTCCAGGATACAAGCGGACCCTCGGTTGTCACAGTAGAGTATAGTTGCGAGCATGGGGAATGTGCAACTCGTCGATGAGCTGTTCGAGTCACATGGCTTCACGCAGTGCTTCACACGCGGCGACCAGCTCGGCTTTCATGGTGCTTTCGGTGATGATCTCTTGCTTTCTTCACTTGGCGTTGAAGAGTTATCCGTTACAATACACTTCGTAGCCCGTCACAGATTTCCTGTCCACACAGTCGTTAGCAAAGTCAGCGTCAGCTGCGACTTCAATTCTCAGCTCGCCGTCCATACCTTAGTTGGCGGCCGTGTGCAGGTCATAGACCAGACCGTCAGACTGGGTTTGCTTGACGAAGCGCAGCACCTTCATGGCCATACGCCAGTGCACCAGAGTGTTGTCTCTCTGGTGGCGACTCAGAATCCTGGTCGCTGTACTCAAGTCCGGTCTCGACCCTCCCACTATGGCGCTTCTCTGTTCGAATTCAAATATTTAAGTGAGTGGGATTGTTTCTCTGTTATCCTTCAGGTCCTAGTTCGCCCCACCAGTTAAGCTCATGATCCATGTAGAACTTCAGCCTTGACCCATGAACATCAAATGTGTCGCCAGTGAGTACGTGCTCAATCATGAATGAGTGTGGTCGTGCCTCTTGTACACGAAAAGGTCCAACCCAGCGCACCAATAGCTTGCTCCCTGCCAAACGTTTGTCCACCCTCGACCACAGCACATAGTCTCCTACATGGAAATTCACTTCAGTGCCGCTTGATTGTTTCTGTTGTTGGCGTCTTCTGGTGTTTTTCTTGTTCACCACTCGTTGATGAAGGTTTTGCATACTGGCTCGCAGAATACTCAAACTGCTTCGCAATCTTGGTCTTACTCATCTTGATGTTTCTTGGCACTTTCTCATGTGGTAGTAACACCGCATCTAGCATAGATGGGGCAGGCAATCCCGTGAATAACTCAATGGGCGCTACATTGCCCAGAGACGGTACTGGAGCATGGTTCAAGTTCGCTTGCACGACTGGCAAAAGATGTACCCAGCTTTTCGTGTCCAACCCATAATGAGCGGGAGACCGGAGGTTTGCAGCACTGCACGAATCTTGCCAAAGAGCACTGAGTGAGCTTTTCCACAATCGCGACTTCTTCATGTGCCAGCACGTTCGCATATGCTTGGATGGTGCGTCCTCGACACGCCGCGACTAGGTGAAATCTGTTCCTTGGTCGGTCAACTGCATACCCACTTATCGTCCATACTTCGCCTTGATCATGTTGAGAAATATGTCGATGTTCACAGCGGTCTCATCTTTGGTCTTCTGCAAGTAGATCCACTTGCATCTGGTGGCCTCGTCTACGAGATGCAGAATCATCTTGCTTCCACTGAATTCACGAAAGTCACATCTGCGATTCCTCGGTCCAGTGCTTGAACTTATCTCTGAGGTTGCGTGTTTTGTAGGACGTACGCCTCATTTTCGCCTTCTCGCACGGAATGCACACGATTTCGGTTACTACTTTCATGTTTTCCAAACTTTCCACCACACCATCTTTGCGATGACGGTTGGGCGTGCGTGTCCAATTCGTGCCAGATTTCAGTAGGCACACGCTGTTGCCCAGCCGCCAATACGACATTTTGTGGTCTCGCAGAGACGCCCACCTTGGACTTATAGAGACCGTCCTTATCCTTCGAGAACTTCCACTGCAATTGTCGATCAGGATGAGACAGAAGCACAGAGCGTTGGTCTTGAACAATTTCAGTGGTCAGCATATGGTCTTCAAAGGGAAGGTGTTGAGACAGCAGCGTTGCCGACCCCTTGAAATAGTAGCCAAACATTTCCAACGTTGTAACTTGGCCCTTGGCACTGTTCGTGACCTTGAGCTCGAACGTGTCTTCGCCATCAGCTTGCTTGCGAGTATCATCGAACCACACCATGTCAGGACCCGTGGATGATCCGATCTTGGTGAAGGCTTCACGTATATGAACCGTGGATCCACTGTCGAGTACCGCATTACTGCTCAGGGCAGCACCACCGATGCGCACTTCTTCTCCACCGCGCTGTACCATAAAGACTGGTCCTCCTTGATTCACCAAGCCATTGTTCATCGTGCCTTGATCTGGGTTCCACCCTTGGCGTTGGTTGTTGTTGTGACGCTGCTGCTGCTGCTGGGATAGACCTTGGCCCCCGTTGAAGTTCTGCTGACCTCCGCCACGTCCGGCATCTCCTTGCTGATACCAACAGGCACGTGCCCAGTGACCTCGCTTGCCACAAACATGACAGTTCCCACGTTGTGGTTTTGTTACTGATTGTGAGACGGTTGTTGGCTTTCCGGTTGTATGGTCCTAGTCTACCTGCTCCGCGTCCTCCTCGTCCACCACGTCCTTGTCCTCGGCCGCGCCCACCACCGTTATTCACGTTCATCACTGACTTTCCATTCGCTCCTTGGCCATTCTTCTTGTCCTTGATCTTCTTCTTGTCTTCATCAAATGAATCGCCACTGTCGATATCAGATCGACTCTGACAGTGCTGTCTTGTGTCGTTCGACTTGACTGCGCACCGCGTCGATGGCTTGTTGGAAGGTAAGATTCGCCACGGTGGATTGAGCATCCGCGAGGGAATCAAACCTATCACTCAGTCCAGCAAACAGCGTCTGGATAGCGATATGGTCGGAGACTGATTGGCCTAACGCATCGAGTTGCCGCATAGTTTCACGAATGCGGTCGATGTACTTGTCGATCTTTTCCTTCTCCTTGAGTGCCAACGAGAACAGCTACTTCCGCAAGTGCGAGCCGTTCAGGAAAGGCCGTTCTTGATACTCACGAACGAGCCACGCATAGCGCTCCGTTCCATTCGTCAGGTGCGACGTACGTGGTTGTATCGTCGAAGAACAAGGCACTCAGTAGTATCTGGTCAGCCTCCAGAGATCTTCTTTCGAATTGTGCAGTCTGGTCAGCCGTTGCGCCAACTTGAAGTTGCTCGTCGCCTGTTAGTATTCTCCACAAGTCCAGGCGCTTCATTGTCGGCTCCTGCAGCACCTTGAACGCAGCGAAATTGGTGCCATCGAACTTCAGCGCTTTGACATTGAGGTTGGGGTGTTGTCTTGGATTAGCAGCCATGGCCAGGTTTGCCTGGCGATGGTTGAGTCGGTCTTGGGCTCATAACCTAGCACTTAGCGTAGGAAGAGCAGATTGGATAGTGTTGTATTCAGTTGGCTTCAATTCCTCCAAGTGCCTGTGCTCCACTCATTCACTGGTCTCCATTCTCATGCTTTTCTTACTCGTTCCACATCAATCATTCTACATCAATCACATCACTCACTGAGCTCGTCATGTCTCGTTCTCTCGCTGCTACTTTTGCTCAGTATATATCGGGTCTGCAGTTTTTCCGTTTGCTTATGATGCTTTTGTATTCTGAGCACACAGATAGTGCAAGCTAACAATTTGTCGTGTTCCTGTGCCTAAAGACAGAGTAGTGACGCTGCATCTTTCATCGTGTCGGATTTCATACTCGGTCAGTCCGGTGTTGTTGCAGGAGCTAGTTTGTGTTTTGTGCATGAAAGCATATAGAACTAGCTGCTAGGTACCATACAAACCGTGGCAGGTACGCTACATTAATAGCAGAGGACATGATCAGCGAGAATAATCCCCGAAAATGCGCGCGGTACTATAGTTCACCGAATGATTACCTACGAGTCACCCAGCAACATCGTGTTTATGACGTTTGTACAGGATGAGCAAGGGGTTTTCTGTGTACTGTATGGAATTGATGAGTGGTCTTTTTACGCGACTGAGTCTCGTTTTCTTCCTGCGTATAGCATCACCCAATGCTTCATCTTCACTGCAGTCACTGCTACCGGGTTAAATAGTTAGCAAACCCGTTGCCCTTAAGGCCAAGGAAAGAAAAACGCGCATCCTTTGCTAGTTTCTTCCCATCTTCAACTTTGACATCTCTTCCGATATATTCGCTTCACAATCCTTACAGTACTGTGTACTGTACATCCGGTTTTGTGTAATATACGACATGCAATATTCGTAAAGAACGCAAGAAATCGGGAATTTTTGGACGAATTCGGAGTGAAATATTTCGAATGGTGAAACGGTCGATTAGCTAAAGACAAAATTTAGCTAGTTGTACTCTACAATGTCGAAGATTTCTCTATCACTGCGCCATTGACTACACAACAAGAGAAAGGAAAAAAACATTGATGGCGTAAGAAATCTATTGGGGAGGACCTTGTTCGCGCGAGTGTTCTCATGAGGTAATCACGCGTGAGTGTATTGAAACGAGGTTTTTCTGCGTCAACGTAAAGTCTACCGCAGTACTGTCGTGTCGCAAGGCCGACGCCGCTGTGATTCGTGGTGGTGTTCCACTGTGGTAACGGTACTGAGCACACAGTGTCTCGCGCTCCACTTGATGTTCTCTTCTTTGCTTCCTTCTGTAATTCTGTACAGACATTGCTTGTGTCTGTTTGAATGACGTAGAGACCGTGCAGTTCCCTCTCGTGAGTTTTTGAATCGCGAAAAGGAGCGCATCGTGGTCACTCAGCTCCGCAATGTGCGATGCACAGACTGCACATTCTCACTGTCGAAGTTGAAGCTGGGCCGAAACTTAGGGGCAGGTGCTCCTTCTCATAGCCCCGGGTTTTAATGACCAAATTTTCCCTCGTTTGTAATCGGAAGAGTTGCTCTTCATGTGTTATCAGACATGCTAGTCACTACTGCCAGGTTGTCTGTAAACCGAGCCCGGCTCTGCGCGCATGAATCAAGTGCAGAGTGGCCGCGTACTCCGGTTCCGTGACTGGCCACGCATCAAGAGGCGCGACTGGAGCAGCGAATGTTCTTTACTAACTGCAACAACATAATATTTGTACTGTAATCCATCAGGCAGGCTAATAACCTACCACGGACGTATGCAGGAAGACTGTAGGTCGCGAGTGTAACCCAATCGAAGAAAGACCGCTCACAACTTGTTCTCATTCTCCAATTCTTCCTCGTGAGCTCAAGTCCATCGCAAGTTTAAGATCATGGCGGCTGGTGGGTTCCTCCAAGACACTCGTATCCGCGATGAAGTGCCCACAGAGGGCAAGCGCACCTACGCTATCATTGTCTGCATCTTCGCATCGCTCGGCGGTCTCTTCTTCGGGTATGATCAAGGTGTGACCAGTGCCGTACTCATCATGGACTCGTACCTCGAAGATTTCTGCGTCGGATGGCACAACTATACCTACGACGACTGCACCAAGTCGTCATCC
>JAADVW010000948.1:0-11925 GCA_023335875.1 Elongisporangium prolatum
CCAGCACCACCTCATGCACCTGGCTTGGCGTTCTGAAGTGTATTATCTACGGGCTCCTTAGCCTTGAAAAGGAGTAGACAGTGCTCTGGTCCTCAAAGCGGACCTGCTTGATGGTCAAGGTAAAGGCGACCGCGTCGAACAGCGAGACGGCCGCAATGTACACCTGCGTCGAGGACGACAGCGTGCACAGCAAGCCGTGAGGCCTTGCGTTACTTGGCTTGAAGTCGGCCGCGAATTATCAAGCACTCGGTTGTGGATCTCATCGGCGTGTCGTCAGCCGTAGCCTTGATATCGTAGGTGCTTCTTCGATCCTCGAGAGCGACAAGTCATAGGTGCCACCCCCCAGATCGAAGAAGAGCACTTTGCGCTCGCCACCCTTCTTTCCAAGCCAAGCCGTCACGGCATCCATGGGCTCAATAGCTCCGGTGCCGTTGGTCTCTTGACTCTGCGAGTCGTTTAACAAAGAGTTATAAAAAATGAGTAATCTAGAGATATTGTCGAATCTACTGAAGTGCCAATGTAACAACCTAATACGCAACACCGAAACTAAAACCTTCAGATCAACTTTTGTGATAATTATAGAACTCCCCAAGACGTTGTAACTTGCTGAGAGCTGAAATCGAAGTCGTTCAGCACGAGAGCAAGACTTTCGATGCGTTGGCACGTTTCAACGATCAAGATTGTGCCAGATGATAATCAAGTCGATGGTCTATCTGCGACTGCTTTGTACAGTAATAGGATTGATTTCCTATGCCCATAGTCGAGCTCCAGCCCTACTTCAGTGTGCGTAGTTAACCGTGGACCTGGTGGGCCATGAACAGAGCAAGAACAAGCGGACGCATCATTGAGAGAAGACGGAAAGCTAAAATTTGATGGGCCTGCAGCATCGCAGGACGAAGAGCAGCATTAGAGCAACAAGCAGAGGCAGAACGTGCAGGCGTTAGTACCTAGTGCGAATCGTACGGCTCTGGAGTGCTGGAGACCTCAAGGAGCCCGACGAGAGTGCACAGCGCAGAGAGGAGCTCGTCAGGTAGCAGCAGTAGCAGCTGCTGGACCTGCGAACGTAAGAGAAGAAGGAGAGCAGTCGAGAGAACTGGCCCTCAGTTACAGATCCGCGGCGAAGAGCGTAGATCTCGTGAGTAACTCTGAATGAATTATGTGTGCACGTGCATGTGAATTGGCATGAGAGTGTTGAAGTCCTAGGCCTCGTTCGGCCCAAGCAACCTAAGGCGTAACCGCACAGTATGGGCGGCCAACCCATGGGCCTCGAGTGAGCCCGGCGTACCGCAGGCCGCAGCAGAGCCAACGCGCGTCGGGTGTAGGGCGAGTTCTTCACGCCGAACCCATGAATCAGAGTGGGTCCAGCTCTGCATGCTCTCGAGGGGTCAGTCTGGCTGGCTGAAGCTCTCCAGCATGCAGACAACTGCGAAGGCAGGGCGTCTGGCACGAATTGATGGCCAGGCCATGCAGGCATAGGAGTGATGGTAGTAAGAGGAGAGCGTGACGTGTGGTCCGGCTCCGGCCGAACCCAGTGCGTGCTGCATGAGTGTGATGGATATGAGTGCTGTGTGCAAGATTCGGAGGCCATATACCGCAATTCTAATCTGTTGGGCTGTTGTCGTTGTAGAAACGACGAGCGTCAGCGTCCGGAGCCGTCACGAGAGCGTGGACGGAAGACAGCTGTTAGTAAAAGAGAACGGAGACGACCAGCGCACAGCGGAGCGCGACTCGCCTAGGCAGAGCCAGGGAATGAACCGCTTATTGCACCAACGTCAGCCACGGTCATTCCCAAAGATGGGCCTTCAGAGATTTGGTGCATTTAAAGACGACACAACGAGCGGTCGGTCCAGAGAGGTGGTCCGGCTAGTCGGTAGTCGATAGGTCCAGCGAGGCTTGAGGCTGCAGTGCTGATAACGTGTTGCAGGGCAACCCGAGTCGAACAAGGCAAATGTTGGAATGAACTCTATTCTTTAGCGTTCACTGCTAGCTGTGTCCTACGCTGCGTATCTGTGTGCACACATAGATCCTACGCCAGAGAGCAGCTGGCACTCTCTAGCTCTGGATCTGTTTCAGTTTTAGTGTTTTTGCACCGAATTACGATTTTGTTCGAGAATTGTGATTTGTCCTCACTAAATCGTTTTCATCGTACACTTAATATTGGTCGTAATATTTTGCAAAAAAGCGCCTTTTTTACGAGAAGCCTTATTTATTTCTCAGTACCGTAGGTACTTCGTAATTGTCGCATTGTATTTTATCCAATAGAATTGCAAGTCTTGTGAGCACGAGTTATTTGTCGTACCTGGTAAATTTCAACCACCGCCCTCCAACTCGAACAGCGCCCAGCTCAAAAAATGGTGAGAAGGTCAAGGTAAAATACCGCTTAGGCTGGTATTTTACCAAAATCCATAGGAACATCGGTTTTTTGGGGGAATTCTGAGAAATTGGACCAAGTGCTCTACGGTACTTGCGTGAATGCTTGGTTGGCCTAGTAGCTAGTTCACAGCAGCAGAACTGCACAATCATAGGCCGAAAGCGTTAGTTTCAAGCACATGTTGGGTCCGTGCGATCGTCTTACCTCGCTCAGCTCGTCATCGTGGAGCTCCAGCAACGCCACGAAGACCTGCTCGTACACCGTCCACACTGCAAAACCCACGCCACAGCTATAGTCAGTTCAACAGCCAGCATCTCGCGAGACAAATCGCCACGTACGCTCGTTGCCCAAACGCCGCTTGTAGCCCTTCAGCTTGCCGTAGTCCGCGTGTTGGACCTCAGTGATTTTGGGTACCCAAGGGAGAAGGAAGGTGCTACGGTAGAGCACTGTCCACCATTACACGTTCAATTTAACGAAAGCCTCTTTCAAATTAACACCCCCCTCATTCAATTTAACACTACTCTCAAATCATATACCTCCAGAACTGAATACCCAATAAAACCTGTAATTAATTATGATTATCGATAAACGAAAACCTTTGCCATTTTATAATTGCTTATGTGTCCACATGCATATCGTCGTACGTGTGGTTGATGCATGCACTGCAAAGATTAGGGGTCACGACCTCCAGGATTAGGCCATTACGAGCAGCCGTTAAGACGCGCTCCACGACATCATCAGGGTGCTTGACGTACTTCATCTCTCTCTCCCGCGCTTTTTGCTTATCAGGAAACTTGCGCGGGTATTATACCTCTATTAAATAATATTTCGTACTTATTTGGTTTTGTCAGGTAGTGTTAAATTGAACGAGGAGGGTGTTAATTTGAACGAGGCTTTCGTTAAACTGAAGGTGTAATGGTGCAGTGTATTAGGGGATCAGACCCATGGGTTAGAGGGGAACCTCGCCTTATCCGAGGAAATCAACCAGTGCGATGAGGATAAGAAGCAAGGGAAGTGGTCTCACTTATCTTTTTGCTTCAGACTGAGCACGTCTAGAGTACAACAATCAGGTCACGAGTACAATAGTAAATAAAGGGAGCTTTATTTGATCTTATCTCTCTTCTCATGTTTTCTTGAGTTTGTTCATTCCAACATTTCAAGTATGAGTACCAAGGGCAAGAACAACGTGGCAGCGGCCTGCATCGCGTTCAGCGGGGAGAAGAGACACTTCGCAGTGTGGAAGGAAACTGTCATCTGTTTCCTTCAGGAGCAGTCGACCAAGTGGATTATCTCGGCCCTAACCGCGGATGTTGAGCCTCCGGCTTTCACCTTTGAGGAGATGCTCCAAGGCCACGACGTCGAAGGGACACATCCGGGTGAGGATGCGTCTGCTGATGATAAAAGGCGGTACAAGCTGCAAGTGGCTATCACGATGCACCAAGAGCACCTCATCAAGAATTCGCTTACCGGTCGCTCCCGTACGATTGTTTGGGTCAGATGGCGGTGCCTCTGAACGACCAAGACTCCCAGACCCATGGTGTCAGCTGGAAGCCGATTTCGGCCAGAGCAGTGCCCAAGGGATGGTGGAGTTGATGAGGGAATTTGACACCGCCATGGCTAGTGACTTTCTGTATGGAACAATGGTGATGAGGCGACTCAAGGAAATCAGGAACCGGGTCAACCGGCAATCGTTTGAGACCTTTGAGACACTCAATGTGAAGCTCATCCCCTCGCAGACTCCTGATGCTGGTGAAGGTCTGTCCATGTTCCCAGCTCAGGACTGGGGTTCCGCGAGCTCGATGGGAGAAAACATTGTAAACAGAGATAAAAAAAGAGAATAAGAGGGTACACACAAAAACAGAGAGAGTGGGTTAGGTCACACAGAGGGTATTGGTGTACTAAGTAGTTCAAACGAATACGGCGGACCGTCCGCTAGTGGATCCACTCGCTTTCGTACTTGCCCTGGGTTTGATTCGCTGCCTTGATGACTGAAGTCGTGCAGCTACTCGCCTCACATGCCGTTCGTCTCGTGCCGCTCTAGCAGATAGTGTTGATTCCTGCGATTCACGGAGCCTCTCCTCTTCCACCTCTGGATCCATTGTCTTACGTGCTTTCCATAGAACCGGCGCTCATCGTTCGTGCTCATTGTTCCATTGTTCGTCTTCTCCTCCATACATTCTAGGCGCTTCTGCTACCGCTCGCTTCGCTGCGTCGTCTTCTGCTTCCAGTTGTGTATCCAGGTCATCCGTTAAAGCGTCCAACAAAGGTTCTGGGTAGTCTGCGTTCACCATGGACGAGCTGTGTAGATATCCTCTCACTTGTCGCTCCATTCCCACTAGAAAGTTATCGAATCCTGCTGACTCCACGACGGCTGCCGGGCCCTGCCAACGATGCACAAGCTTCGTAACTCGTCGTCCTCTCGGTGGTTTGAAGATCCGCACCCTCATGCCGACTCTGAAGACCACCGCCTTTCGCACGCCTCGATCATAGTATTTGGCTTGTCTGGCCTGTTCTCGTGCAATGACTATACGTGCTGTCGCCAATGCGAGCCCAGTTGCTCGTCATCTGTCGGTGATACGCTTGTACATTCGTCACTGTTCTCACATGCTCCACTCGCAGCAAGTCGTCCGGTGCTCTCAATTGTCTTCCGCACATCAACTCGTTCGGCGTCAGCGTGGTCGTGCTATGTATCGCGCTGTTGTACGCATGCAACGCGAGCGACAGCCACTTATCCCAGTCTTTCTTGGTCTCGTCCACGAAAATCGATACCATGTCCTATGAAATCGTTCCACTAAGTCCATGAGATTTGGACGATAAGGCACAGGGTTTGTCTGCTTCGCTTGTAACGTCTCTATCAACGTCTTCACGCCCTTGCCCATCGTCTCGGGCGCTCCATCGGTCAACAGCGAAGTAACCCGTGTTTCAGAATCACTCGTTCCATTAGAAATTTCGAAATGTCTTCGGTTGTATGAATTGGTACTGCCTCAGCCACTGCATAACGACTCACATATTTGACTGCTACGATAACATATCGGTTCTTGCTCGTAGTTACTGGCAGAGGTTCAGCCACATCCATAGCCCATTGGTCTCCAACTTCACCAACTTTTACACTTCGTAGCGGCGGCATCACTTGTTTCGGTCGCGTCGTACGACTCCCACAGTCTTGACAACCTCTCAACCGCTGGCGTACCGTCGTGGTCATGCTCGGCCACCAGTACGAGCGTTGTAGTGATGCCAGGGTCTGCGGAGTTCGCAGATGCCCTGCCCAAATCGATCCATGCGCAGCTTTAAATACGACCGGCCTCAGCTCTTTGGGTAGAATCACACGACCTCCATCAACTCGTCTTATCATCCAGACTCCTTTACTGTCCACGATGGATTGTCCTTGGTGATGACCGACTCGCTGCAGGTCTCTCACCATCTTGTTGCGGTTCTGTGCCTATTTGATCTCTTCGTTCATCATCTGCAAGGTCGTAGGCCTTGCTATAATCCCTGGCACTCTAGATAACGCCGCTGTCACCACATTAGCTTTCCGGGCCGATACTGTACTTCAAGATCGTACTATTGTAAACACAACGCCCATCAGTGCAGCTTTCCATTCGAATATGTCGACGTAATCAGCCACTTTAACGCGACGTGATCAGTGATGACAGTGAACTTCCTCATGTACAAATACGACCGGAACAAACGCACAGCCCACACGATTGGCTGACATTCTAAGTCGCTGGCTCCATCCATATCGTGACTTCGCTGCGTTGTTGACTTTGCTGGCATAGGCAATGGGTTGCAACCCACGACCAGCATCTTGCATCAAACATGACCCAAGCCCAATCGCTGACGCGTCAGCTCAAGTACAAACAGTGGTTTGAAGCCAGGGTAGCGCAGCACCTGTTTAGTCATCAAAATCTCCTTCACTGCACAAAATGCACTCTCTTGCGCTTGACTCCATTCCCATTTCGCTGTCTTCTTCAGTAAGAGTGTCAGCGGCTCCATCAGCGTACCGAACTGCGGCACAAATCTTCTGTAATACCCGGCTAAGTGTATGAACCTCTTAACTGTGACTGCATCCGACGGTCTACCGTACTCTTTGATCGCTTTTACCAGTCTGTCTGCTGGTTGAATGCCGGCTGATGTCCCAGATATCCGATCTCAGTGGTCGCGAACTTGCACTTCTTCAAGTTCAAACTCAAATGCCCATTCGACGATCGTTCCAGAATGATAGCCAGCCACTAGATGGCGTCAAATCCGCCCTTAGTGTGGACTGTTATATCGTCCAAGTATACTAAACAGTATTTCCACGTGACACCTTCCAGCACTTGCGTCATGACTCTTTGAAACGTGCCTGGCATGTTCACGAGGCCGAATGGCATTCTCGTAAATTGGTAGAAGCTATCGCGCGTGACGAAGCCGGTCTTATCCCTATCCTTGGCTCTCACCGGGACCTGCCAGTATCCACTCTTTAAATCCAACGTAGTAAATAGCAACGCGCCACTCAGAGCTTCCAGAATTTCATCGATCCTTGGCAAGGGAATCCATCCTTCCGAGTGACCGAATTCAGAGCTCGGTAATCAATACAGAAGCGTACTTGCCCATCTTTCTTACGGACTAGGACAACTGGGAATGCCCATGCGCCGTCGATTTCTTCGATCACGCCATCTTTCAACATACTGGCGACGCTTTCTTGAATGATCGACTATTCCGCTTGCGCGACTCTCCTGCGTGGTAGTCTGATCGGAGTCGTCTCTCCCTTATCAATCTCATGCCCTACTCCTGTGGTTGAGGCTGGTGGACAGCTGCTCGTAGTGTTCATCGAATGCGGGTACATGTCGAGTAGTGTTTCCAGTGATCGCAGATGGTTCAGTCTCAACGGACCCGTTCTCAGATCCGGTCTCTTTCCAGAGTCTTCCGGTTTCTTCCTCGCTTTTTGCTGCAGCTCTTCAAGCTACTTCTGAATCACATCGTCATCGAATTGTCTGTGATACCAATGACGTCGATTGTACCATCGTTTTTAAAGGGGGTATCATATGCGCCTGGCTGGAGTGCTACAGATGACGACGATATAAGAAGTTTGATCCACATCCCACCGCTCTGGTCCGCAGTCTGTGGAAGCATGCGCATCTCACTACATACTGTCCATGGTCTCCGCACCCAAGAAGCAGCAGAAAGCAAAGTAGAGCGCATCCAAGAAGAGCGCGCGAAAGCCACGAGTGAAGACACAAGCGGGAAAATGCACCCATTGGATTCACAGATGATAGAACTTGCCGGAATCCACTCAATCCAGCCAACAAGTAGTACTGCACTGCCCACTTGGACGAATTAGCTGGACGCGTGATGATGAAGATTTCGTCGCTTGAAGCCACCCTCTGACTCAATTTCGCACGTACGATCTAACCAAGGCAATCTATGAGGAGACCAGTCGCCTCGTTGAATCGGTTGTACATGATGCCGCTCAAAGTCGTCATCCATCAATCGCGGAAGTCAATGAGTGGGAGGCAAGCCAGACATTCCGACCAGTGATGGACAAGCTGACTAAGTCGATGGAGAAATTGAGCACGCATAAGTGTTGAGGAGATGTAATCTTTGGTCTGGTCGCGCGACTTTCTTGTACAAAATGATAGCAGATGGTCCTCTTTTCTTGTGCATAAAATGGCATCTATAGTGCCCCTAAACTCTGAGAGTGAATGTAGGAACTGGTGTGATGTACTATATGAGTCCAAGGGAAACATAAACGGTCTTGAGTGCCATTTTGCGTTATTGAGAAAAATGCGCTGCCTCAGATAAGTACGAAATTCGCAACTTGTGGCGGTTGACGATTATCATGTTTTGTATTAAACACGAAAACATCACTAAAAAAGCATGCCCGTTCCCTCCACACAAAAGCAAGATCGTCATGGGTGAGAGGAAGGGAACGTAGCGCAGGAAGCACAGGAAACACAGGAGGAGCAGAATACGAAGGAAGCGCACGAGATTGATGAGAGTGCATCTGATTCCGACGACTCCCTTTTCGAGTATATCTCGAGCTGTAGCTCGAGCGACGTCAATGAAGAAGAAGACGACAGCGAGCGCCATGGGAGCCAACGATTGGTGACGGTGGCGTTCACTCTCGCGTCATCCAGCTGGCGGAGATGCACTGCTGCTCCAAGAAATATCTGTCTGGCAAGGAATCTCAACTCGAGAAATTGGTGTTCTCGTTGAACGAAATGACCAAGGAAGCCCAGCGAACTATTATGCTGACTGCACTCGGCATTAGTGCAAGTCTCGTTGGGACGAAGCGCCAATGTGGTCAAAATGTACGGCAGCGCCATGCGTACTTCATTCCGTTCTGTGGAGAAGCTTGCAAAGAGGCTTTCCAGATGTGCTTTCAAGTTTCGAATGATACTGTGACGCGTGCAAGAAAGGCCATGGTTACTTCGTCGCTCAACGCGAATGCCCGCAAAATTGATAAATCTGCCGTAGTGAGGTGGTTGCGCTCGTTTGCCGAGCGGCTTGGAGATTTCTGCGCTGTCCGCTACCGCCACCAGACGCCAGAGAACGGCGTTTTGACACGCTATGTCACCAAGCAGCCTGTCTTGGTTTTGGCTGCGCACTTCACATGGCAGCGGTTGCTCAAGGAGTACGAGAACTCGTCTCCTCAACTACGCCGGCTGATAGTGTGGGCACGATACCGTCATTACGATCGTTTCAAGACATCGCATGTAAGCGCTGCCACGACATCGTCATTCGCTCATTCGCTCTCGCCAAGGAAATGTCTGTGACATCTGTGCACTGTATCGTGGATTCTTGACTCAAGGCGGCACTGCCATGGAAGCAGAGAATGCTGGTATCCACGCACTCGACGACAGAGCGATGAGGTATGTTAAGACTGATTTCGTTTTACTTTGGTACCAAAGACTGATTTTGTTATGTTGAGCCCATAGAGAGCATGATGCGAAAGATCTCGGTCTTGTGAAAGCAAAGCACGTCGTGCCGACGATTGATTTTGCCAAGAATATTGCGCTCCCACATGCTGCCAGCACCCCTTCGATATGGTACTTCCTCTCCTTGATTGGAGTGTCGCTGCTTGGCGTTTTCACCGATAATACGAAGCTCCAGCATAACTACGTGTACTCGGAGCGGGCTGCATCGAAGGGAAGCAACGAAGTCAACTCTCTTCTGCATCTTCATGCACAAAGCAATGACATATACGGCAGTGACAAGGCTTGGACTATCTACGCTGAGAACTGTGGGGGGTAGAATAAGAACAACCACGTGATTCGCTGTCTGCTCCTCCTCGTCGCGACGAAACGTCTAAAAGCAGTGAACCTCTACTTCTATGTGAAGAGTCACACAAAGAACAACTGTGATCGAGGCTTTGGAAACATCAAGCGAGCATACGCAAAGAGAGATAATTACACTATGGACCAAGTGAAGAAGATGATCGATGACTCAGCCACTAGCAATACCTGCGTCAATATGGAGAGCAGAGGAGATGAATTTAAGGACTGGATGGCCGTGCTTGAGCCTGTGTATCGTGATTTGGTGGAAATTCAAAAATATCAACTATTTAGCGTAGTCGCTGGATCGCCTGGTGTCGTGTACTGCCGCAAATGACCATCGGCACCACCGGTTGCTTAAGATCTTCGCCGTAAGCCAGATGCAGACCTTGATGCACTGTGGAGCTTGCTTTTGCCAGTACCAACCCCGACCGCCAATCACGAAAAGGTGTCCGATTTGCACAAGAAAATTCTGCCGTACATTCCGTCTGAATACCTCTCTATCGAAAGCCAACCGGTGATGACGTTGGAAGCTGCCTCTTCACGAAACGCCGTCGTGTGCGCTCTACAGCAACAATTGCAGAGAGACGTCAGACGAACGCCGAGTCAAAGACCCAAAAATTTTATTAATTGGATTTAATGCTGATTTTGTCTTTAAAACTGAGTTGGTTTTGAATGACTTTTATAGATGTTTGACACATATAAAGTCAAAACGGTGTAGTATTCAATCCATTCAACCTTAAATTTGGAAAGGAAGCCGTTTCTTTCTGACGATTTAAACCCCATATTCGTGTGCAGCTTTGAAAAACACGTATAGTGGACAAAAATTCGAAAAAAGCAACAACAAAAAATTAGGCGACTCGGCAGAACGCTTGTGATTCTTGCTCCACAAAGTATTTCTGACTGCTGAAAACGTCACACAGGGTTACACGATGGTAGCATTAACTCCGTTTTTTTCAATGTCGTTTAAGACCATTGTCTCCCTTGGCCTCATATATAGTACATCACACCAGTTCCTACATTTACTCTGTGTCCACGCAAGTGCAGGTACTATATATAGTACCTTCGTTTACGTGGATACAGACATATTGGGAGACGAATGGCGAGATGTAAATCACAGATATGGACGCTGGTGTCACCTTTCTTTTACTCAGTCGCTGGTGTTTAGTTGTTAAATGTTGTGATCGCGAGAGCACGCAATCTGGAGTTTTACACGCGTCACCAATCGTTCCGTTTGCTTGATCCAGAGACCAAGCTCGTGCAAGTGAGGCTTCGAATTCTGAATGATACGCTCATACGGGAGTAAGTCTACTCATTGTTGTAGTGGCAAGCTGTTCGAGAGCTGAAGAGCAATACGCAGGGCAGTCTCCGTGAACTGGCCAGACTGAAAGTATTGGGGGGGGCAACCTCGTGCTCTATATCAGGTGCGTTCGTCCTGTATGCTGCCATATGCAGTCACCGCAAGAACCAATAACGTTTGATTTGACGCGCCTATAGTGATAGCCTATTCTCCGATCTGGTTGAGCCTGCGCGTACGACTGGATGGCGCACTGGAGCCATCATCCGGTATTGTTTGAGGATATTTGTACTATAATGGACGATCGAAATATGTTGGGTCTCCGATGACTACCCATGAGCTATATGAATTGCATGGCCATCGACTGGAAATAAGTACGACAACGTAGGACGCCAAGCGACAGATGCAAAGACGACAACAGAGTGCAAGGACGCCAAGCGATGGACTCAAGTACGACGACAGCAGAGCAGCAGACGACAGCGAAGGGCACTACAGAAGAGCAACGCAAGAGCAACAATCGACCAGCGACGCGCGGGCAACTCACGCGCCGTGCAGACGAAGCGCATCGACGGAACATTAGTGGATGATGGTGAGCCCATGGCGCCATTCCGGAGAGCAACTGTCCAGCGCCAAGTCGCCCCAGGACCTCGCAGCCGTAGGAGTTTAGAGTTAGTCCCCTTTTTGGCAAGTCGAGCAACAGTAAGTTGATGAATAAGGAAAGAAGTGTGTAAAGAGTGTGCTGCATGAGTGCGAGTCAAGTCTGTGTGTGGACTCAAGTGTGCCGAATGACATGAGAACGAGAGGCGGAGCGCGGGTAACCAACCCCGGACGACCTCAGGTCGTGGCGGAGCGCATGTAACCAACACTGGAAGAGCTCATGCGTCGAGTGCAGAACGAACTGCGTACCAAGACCTACCCAGAGGTATGTCCTCTTGCACTCTCTGGTGGATAAAGTGACTCAAGTATATCTATTGTGTGGCTACTACAGAGCATGGATCAGAAGC
>JAADVW010000949.1:0-11858 GCA_023335875.1 Elongisporangium prolatum
AGAGGGGCCCAATCAGCTGCCAGGTCCTTAGCTGGGTCCCTGGGTCCTTTGGTGTGCGTTCTGTTTGGGTTCGTAAACGCTAAAGGTACCTTTGGACCTTTGGACCGTATTCAACCGAGAATCGTGCGAAGAATGATCTCTCAGATCCTCTCGCGGTCGATGAGTATCGTTCAAATACGGCTTGCTGTTGCTACTGATGTTTCGAAGCTGCAGTTTCGGCCAGTTCCGCTAGTAGTCGGAGAATGCGTTGATGTGGCGCTAGAACCATGTTGTCCATGAGCTCTGTAATCCTCGAAATTGACTCTGTAGTTATCGCGTTTTGATGGTCTCTGTCCTGGATTCGGTGCATTGCCTTTCTCATGGCTGTTCTCAGCCGTCGCGCTCTTCTTTTTCTGGCAGACAGATGCCGCTTGTGGGTGGTTGTAAGCATGTGGTTTTTATGTCCACTTTCAACCGATCCCAGCTTGTGATGCAATCTTGTATGCTAATCGGTTCCATCTATAATTTCCATGCATGCTTCACATACGCTGGCGTGCGTTTGTAAAGGCGGAGGATAACTCTTTTTGTCCGACGAAGGTAATTCGATTGCTTCGGGTCTGCTAGGCGTAAAACCACCCCCGTGTGGTCCGACGGTCCTGTGTCGACTCGCGTGGTCACGTCATGTATCCATTCTGCGTGCTCCGTGGAATATACCATCAGTTTAACCTGCTGGATGCTGCCGTTCCATCTGGCAGCCCATACGTATACATGTGATAATGAGCTCTGAAATTCCTGACTTTATGCTCCTTAGTACACCGAACCATGATGGGCTCTAGCGTATCCATCATTGACCAGGCCGACAGCCAACGCCGCAGTTCCTGAGCTTCCTTCCTATGTGTGACCTCGAAATGGCTTCTGTCGACATCGTTCATGAGAGTGCAGTTGAAATCCCCACCGATGATTCTGAGTCCTTTCCTTCGTTCGAGATTCGCCAATGCCTGGAATAACTTCTGTTCTTCTTCGTGTGACTGTGGTGCATTTACGATGCATATCGTTACCACCTATTCTCCGTTGAGTGCTTCAATCGCGCAGAATTGCGGCGACCAGTGCTCCTGCCATAGAGGTTTGGGTTGCGTCAACCGTGAGAATGAACAGGCTGGCAAAGTTATTCACAGCCATCATGGACTCGGATACGGTGCCGGCATCTTTTGTCAAGTCTACTATATCCCAAAATTCGCCCGACGGCGACAGGACTTGATTGCAGACCCATCGCATTACTCAACTCGGACTACAAGATATTCACACGACTACTAGCAACTCGGCTGGCATCACACATAGAAAGTTTGATACATGAAGCTCAAAATGGATTCGTTCAAGGCAGGAACATTCACGACACCATAGACGTCTTTAAAGCCATACAGCACCTCGCAGCTGCAGAACTGGCATCGCGGGACGCCATAGCGCTATTTCTTGACTTTCAAAAAGCATATGACTCTTTAGACATAAGGTTTCTGAAAAGAGCAATGACATGGTACAAACTACCCCACAAATTCATCAATATTGCTATGGCACAACATGAAGCTACAGTGGCGGTATTTCTTGCAAATGGTTATGCACCAGATGAAGTAAACATGGATAATTGTATCAGGCAAGGATACCCTCTAGCCCCGTTGCTATTTGTACTGGCGGTGGATTTGCTAATACGGCGTATTTACGCCGCTCCCCAATGCGTGGGAATTGACCTACATCCGACAAAAAATGATCTCTTCGAGCAGAAGTAGTTTCCTAAAATACCTCATTCTAAAACTAACTTCTTTTTGTTTTGCTTGTATTGTGTTCAACACGCTTAAACTAAGCTACATCATGAACAGCCGGCACATGCATACAGCACTAGGCGACTCGCTGCATTCGAAAATGCCAGTGCTTTTGCTGTCAGGAAAGAGCATATAGCTCCTTTCACATCATCTGAACTATCAGCAAAACGTACTGAAAACACGTGACGCAAATCTGATTGCGGTCTTCGCTTGTTCCTTCGTCACTGTTGCATCGGCACTGAAAATGCAGATCGCGAGTGGGATTATTCCATTCATCACTAAATAATAAATATTCCAGCGTCACATCCAGCAAGTTGGTCACCAACTTGGGAGGCATCGTGGTCTGTATGCAAATTTTGTTCTTGAAGTGCACGTTGGCGATGTTGCTCGCTAGAAGACACAACACCCACTTCCATTTGTGAAATCATGGGTTGAGCATCGACAAGCAAACGCTGGTATGTGACATCTCGGGCAACATACCGCTCAACATTTTCAACCAAAGCTGGAGCAACAATGTCAATATCACGACTTCCACGACTGTCACAGTTTCACTAACAGCTAAACGTGTAACCAGGTGACGCAAAATCTTCTCGCGGTAATTCTGGCGCTTGAATGCACGCTGTCGATTCAACCTTGTGTCAGACGTTCTCAGGATAACGTCTGCATGCTGACGCCATTTCACAAGGCAAGAGGCACTCATCGGAGGATATTGCCTTCGACAAAATTTTAATTGCGTCAACTTACCCCGCTGCTTCTCCCATTCCCGTAAAATAGCCTTTTTCTCCGTTTTCGTTCGCCGCATCGATCCCAGCAAAATTTTACACTCACACAATCAGAAATGGCAATGGGGCGGATAATGTATGGTGCTCCAACTTGAAATTAGAGGAGCCCCAAACCAACGCAAAAGCTGGTTACCTTTGATAATTGATCGTATCCTTTTATTCTTTATATTTTTTGTTTACAAATCTGGCGCCAAAATTAGTCCTCCAATAGAATCTCATTCTTATAAAATGCGTTTAGAATAGCGCACTGAAGGATGAACATGCACAATGTTACAGTATGGGCGCTGACTCCGGAGCAACACTTCATAGGCGCAAATTGAGGAATGGAAAGTGACAAACCAAAGCTTTGACTCTGGCTCCATACGAAACCTCAAATATAACGAGCAACAACAGCTAGAACATTCAAATGTGTATTCCCGTGCCTTATTGCGTACAAAATGAGATTTGGGAGGCTTTACGTAGCTTAAAGCATGCAGAACGTGGCGAAGAGCGCAAAAAGCGAGGCCGCGAGACCGGACGCGACTGAGACAGCGCTGTTGGCACCGGTAGTATCGGAAAGAGCGCTGGCGCTGGTCTTGGACTTAGAAGACGAGGTCGACGGCAGACTGAGAGTCGGGAACTTGTAGCTTGAGGGAGCGACTTCGCATTCCGAGGACGTGGTGTTGCACTTTTCGCAGATCTGTGCGTACAGTGTACGCTGACAGCCGTAGGTGGCCGTTGCGCACTCCGGGTTGTTCTCGTAGCATGGCGGGTTTTCACTCGTAAGCTCAGCGATCGTGGGCAGCGCCGTCATGTTGGAGCTGGACTCGGCCGCGAGCTTGTTGTACAGCTCGACCATGTACGTGGAGCGGTTCGAGTTGGCTGCCGAGTCGCCGGGGCTGTCCCAGAAGGAGATGCACGTGACGTCCGAGAAGCCCGAGCCGGTGTTGGTGGCGCTGAACTCGACGCCACCGTCGTTGCAGAACTCGGTGTAGTTGGTGTACTTGTTGCCAGATGAATCGGTCATGCTCGTGATGCCCACGAGGTCGTCCAGGTCGATGTAGCCCAGGATCTCATACGAGAACGAGCAGTTCTCGCCATCAGGCTTCTTGCCCAGAGCGCACAGACCGCCCGGGTACTCTTCACGGCAGGTTTCGTTCTTGTCGGCACGCAGCGCCATGACGCAGCTGTTGGGGTACGAGAACCAGTAGTTGCCTGGGTATGGCGCGCGAGGGTCCGAGGACTGCTCATTGCCGCCAACGCACGGGCCCAAGTCGAGCGCGTCCTCATAGCCATTGATCTGTTTGCAGGCATCTGGGATGTCTGAGCCTTCGTCCGTGCACTTGGCGCCGTCCATTGCCAGGAACGGACAGTACTCGAGCGTCGACGAGTTGGAGCCGTAGTACGCCACCGAGTACTTGGGCTGCACGATCGTCATCTCGTAGAAAACCACGTACTGCATGCTGTTCTTGCGCTCGCACTTGGTAGACTGCTCCTTGACGTTGATACCCTCAGCCTGCACGTACATGAGCGCGCCCTCGACAGTAGCGGTGTTGACAGTGTCCAGCACAGCCGTGTGCATCGATTCAGAGTCCGAGCCGTACTTGGACAGCCACAGACCAGTGGTCGGGTCCATGACAGGGGCATCACCCTGCACGCGGGCTTGCACGCTCTTGATGGCCGTGAATTTCCAGTCCGAAGCCGAGACCGACTTGGCCGAGGACGACGACGACGCCGTGACCGAGCCTGAGGCAGATGACGAGGCGGCGTGCACCGTGCCAGCCGAAGCCGAGTCCGAGGACGCAGACGAAGTGGCCGCGGTTGAGGTCGTCTTGGTAGACTTCTCGCTGCTGAAAACCTTGACAGTCAGGTGACCAGCGGCCTCCGCCTGGACGACGGCGGGCGCAGCCAGCAAGGCGAAGGCGCCAAGCAACAGAGAGACCTGGCGCAGCATTGGAGCAGAGATGGAGAAGACTGGGAAGCTACGCTGCAGGTCCGGAAGTGAGCTACTGGATCGCCATGGGGCTGCTGCTGCCACACTCCTCTCCCTCTCGACCCATCCCCCTCACCCATGATTGGCTACTGATGCCATCTTTGACTACCGGGAAGCACCTGATTTTTTTCGCTAAAAGAATAGATCCCATGGTTTTAAGGCTGGGTTTAGGTCCATAGGTCGAAAGATTATCAGAACAAGGTGGAGTGGGCTGATAAAATCAGGGAATGGATTTTGTAAAACGTTGGTAATTCGTGATGTCGCAGCTGAGCCCAGCTCAGGAGTCTGTGCTGGCGCCAAGAAAAAGAGCCTAGTAGTTGGTCAAACCCCAAAAGCTCAGGACCTTCTGGAGAACGGAGATAAGACGCCGATGCCGTGCAGTATCCTCACGTGATTCGTATTGAACAGTATCAATTGTGGGAAGGGCAGTCGATACAAGTTGTCGCACTTTGAACCCAGGCGCAAAAGAAACTTCAATTGACAAACCATCTGCCAGATACAACTGGATTCGCCATCCTTCCAAACTAAATAAGAAATCAAATGTGAAACAAGAAGAACATATGGTACACTACTGGTACATAACCCGCTTGTGCATAAACTGAACCGCTTTTATTCGAGCAGCAGCTATTTCCATCGGAAGGCTAAGAATATGCGCAGGATGCGGTTTAAGCGCTTTTCTTAGCGGTCTCTGGAACGCCTCGTATGGCGATTCCTGTGGCCTCGCTCCTCCAATTGTCTCGCAAAAGACCTGTTCTTTGAGTTCAGGCGCCATGATCGGCAATCTCGCGCCGTCAGTGACGCCACGGCCTGTCAAAGGCAATGGTGGTGGGGCACCACCAGGCGGGCGCTCGCCTATGTTGCGCTCCGGTCGAGTATACACGCCCAGTGCTTCGCCCGCTAAGCCCACGGCCACGCGCAATCCGTTCCATGAAGACAGGAAAATGGATAGTGCTGTGCGACCGGCAGAACCGGCGGCATTGCGCAAGAAGCAGCTCATTCTGTCGGGTGACATCCGCAATCTGGACAGTAACTTTCAACTGGCCACGAGCCGCGTGCAGATCTCACTGCCGCAGATCCTAACTGTGTTCTCCAAGTACGACGTGCCAGTCTCCAATGACGAGGCGCAGACACTCAAGCACGAGTTCGAGGAGAACAACGACACGGGCCTGAGCTACGAGGCGTTCGTGGCCGAGCTCGTGCAGATCCTTCGTCACACGGCGCTCAACAAGAGCGGCAACAGCCGCATGCACATCAAGAAGATCCGGTTGGCGCTGCACATTAAGAAGCTCAGCACCATGGAGGCTCGCCTCGAGCTCGAGCTGCGCACGCTGCTAACCGATCGGCTGCGTGTGTCCTGGCTGACAATGCGCGACGCGTTCCGGGCGGTCGATCCCGGCCATTCCGGTGTGCTCACCAAGCAGGCGTTCGGTCGCGTCTGCGCGTCGCTGGAGATCCCAGTGAGTCGCGCACTTCTGAATGCGCTGGTAGTCGCAGTCGTGGACAGCAAGCAGTTGCAGCTGCCGCAATCGGACCAAGAAATGATCGACTACAACGACTTCCTCATGCAGTTTGGCAGCGCTTTCCAGCATGGAGACACCAACTCTGTCGGCCATACGCTCGTCTACGAGCGTGTACATCGCAAAGATACTCCAACCACTCTTACTGGCAGTCCGATCAACCACACCTTACAGTCGCCTGGAGTCTCCAGCGCACTCAACAGTAAAGGGAAGAAGCCCATGGCAGATTCCAAACCAACACTGAGTTACTCCATGGACCCAGTCTTCAAGGAAAAGCTTCGCATTGTGATCAACCAGAAGATCTTGTCGCAATATTCTGAGGTGAAGAAGGCGCTCTCAGCGATGGACGCAGCTCACGACGGCTTCATATCGGTCGACTGCTTTGCGCAAGTGCTGCAGACTTTCCGTCTTGTCTCGAATGACGAAGAGCTCCAGGCTCTTATCGGGTACTTTGACACGACAGGCGACGGCTCCATGGTCGACTACCACGCGTTCTTCACTGAATTCGGCGACATCATGCAGCCTAGCGCCACAAACATCAAGAAAAGCCTGTTTGAAAACAGCTCGCTCGTGTTTTCAGGTCCGAATCGCGACGTCAAGGGCGCCAACAAGAACCGGATGGCGCTGTCTTCGCCTGGCAACGAGCTCAAAGAGGCGTTCTCGCACTTGTCGGACCAGATTTGGCGCGCGATCTACGTGGAATTTGAAATGAGCGACACCAAGAAGACTGGCGTGGTGACGTCGGCCGAGATGCTGCGGGTCCTGGGCAAGTACTTGGGTGACCTTCCAAAGACCAGCTTTGCGGTTTTGTTTCGTGCTTGCGGCTCGCACGTAAATCAGCTCATGAATTATCGCACGCTGGTGAAAAGCTACCGCCCAGAGGTCATGGACGCCGTGCAGTTCTTCCACCAAGACGTACACAGTCAGACTGAGAAAACGTACGACAAGTCTCCGACAGAGTCGCTCGTTATGGTCTGGAGCATTCGAGTGCAACGAGCGCAGCTAACGTTGACTGCCTGGCAAATAGTGAAGGAGCTGATCTGGAGTGCAGATATCCGTAGACAGGGCCGGATTATCGCAGCAGAGTTCACAGACATCATGCGCCAGCGCATGCAGCTCACGGCCGACCAGGCAGCCTTCTTGTGCTTCTTCTACGAGGACAAGCACTTCGTGTCTGATCAAGTGATGATTCGCTACGCCTCGTTCTTGACTGACTACGAAGATCCAGGTCTGGAGTTCGAGGACGGAGGTCAGGAGTCTGGGAAACGCAAACAGAACGCACCTCGTGTCGAGGGCAAGGGACGTCCACGTCCAGCACCGCCAGTCATCAATGCGAACGACCCGCAATTCGACAAGTCAGGGAAAGAACAGTTCGACGAGCAACTCAGAGCGTTCCTGCGCGCGAATACTCGCTCCTTCGAGGCCAAACTACTGGACCACGACCCTGAGAAGAAAGGCTTCCTTCCGGTTGATACTGTGGAGAAGCTTTTCCAGCAATTGAGCGATGGAAGATGGAAAAGCGCGTTGTACAAAGCTACTTCAAGCAACGTGTTTAGCAAATACGTCGCGCAAGACCAGTTCTACTATCGGGGTTTTCTCTTGGATCTGGATCCGAACGTCTCCTTGCAGATGCATTCGTTTGCAGTTCATGATGATGGCGATGCAGCAGAGGATGAGGGCGATGGCTGCGACGCATTTCTAGATGGTGCAATGGTACCTGAACTGGATATATACCAGGCCAAAGAGCTGCTGCGCCACCATTTAAGCTCTTCTTTGAGTCGCCAGAAAGCCGTCTATAAGCTGTTCCTGCGTATGGATCCAGGGAAGAGCGGTCTGCTGACGTATCCAGAGGTTCGAAGAGTGCTCGAGAAAATCGAGATCGCTGTGGATGAGGTCACAGCTCGGGAGTGGATCGGCTTCTACGAGCAGGAAGACGACGGAGGCAACAAGATCGGGCAAATCAAGTACCTGCAGCTTCTCCACGCGCATGGAGGCCGTGATCCTGATAAATTGGACGGTATGAGCGATATTTCCAGTAACTGCTCATACTATAGCGCGATTAGTATCAGTCCGCGTGCGGTGTATCGACCGTATGCAGCGAATCGAACACCGCAGCCGCTTGTAAGCCGTGACCACGTCGCAGCAGCAAATGCTGTCTCGAATGCGATTGACAAGCAGCGATTCAATGGACTGGTCATGGGTGGAACGATCACGGGCGTGGCTGGCGCTGCTGCTGTGGAGCGCAAGATCTCATCGCAGCTGGAGTCCATGGGCAAGACCAAGTGGAAATCGCTGCTCAGAGCCTTTCAACAGATCGACAAAGAACACAGAGGAAGCGTCACTTCTGGATCGTTCAAGAAAGTCATTGACCAGGTCGGCCTCCAGTTGGATCAAGAAGACCTCGCACGCTTGCAGCTCAAGTACGACATCGAACAGAACGGGTGCATGCATTATCACGAGTTCATGCGTGCGTTTACCAACGGGATAGGTGACATTAGCTACAACGCAATGGGAGATAACAACATGCTTCCAAGTCTGCCAGGCGCGTCCTTGTTATCTCCTAGGAAAGCTGTAGCGCCTGGCATGCCCGATTCGCTTCGTCAGGGCGTCAAGGCCAAGTGGAAAGCGATTTACTCCTCCTTTCGAACACTTGACAAGCAGAATCGAGGCCGCGTAAGCTCTGCACACTTTCGCCAGCTGCTCGAGTGGTATGCGCTGGCGCTGAGTGACGAGCTGCTCCTGCAGTTGCTGCGGCAGTTTGACAACGAGGAAGACGGCTTGGTGGACTACAATAAGTTCATGCGCTGGTGCATGGGCTGAAGATTACGATAATGAAGCCCGTCGGAGACACAGGATTGCAATAAGTTAATATGACTAAGAGTATGAGCAAATCATTTCTTCCGTATCACTGAAGTATGGGGTTTCCTTGGTGCAGACTGCTGATGCTGATGTGGCTTTGGCTGGTGCTGGAGAGCACCGACTGCAGAGGCCAGCACCACAACGTTGCTCCGCTTTCTTGGGACTCCTCCTGCCAGCACTGCTGCTGTGGCTGAAGCCTTGGTTGTTGAGTTCTCCAAACCGCTACAGTCGTTGGCTATTGTTTTGATAACGAGGGTCGCCTGGAATTCTCGTCGCTGCTGCTGCTCCTGCCTCTGGTGCAGTCGCTGCTCTTTGAAGAACGCTTGGGCTGCTGCCAGTTTAGCCTCGTAATTCAATGGTTTTTCGTTCTTGAGATCATGGGCTTGAATCGCCAATGCTGAGAGCCCTAACGGACGCGCAATGACTCGTGTCGCCTGTATCTGCTGCTTGGTCTCGAGCGTGTGGAAAAGCGCTTCGACCTGCTGCAGCGTCTCCGACGTATTCTTCTTAATATCAAGACGCACGTCTTCGTTGTCGCTGTCACTGCAGTGATCGTCAGCTGCCTCGCTTTCCTGGATCGCTTTGTTCGTGGAGTTTCCAGTTGCCAAGGAAGTCTCCAAGCTGAAAGACTTCTTTCGAAGCTTCCTGCTGTCGTAATCTGGAATGCAATCGAGCAATCGATCGACCTGGTCGTGCGTGAACACGACCGACTCGCTTGGGTTATTGCGTAGGACTTGTAGACAGAACTTGAGCATTGTCACGAGAACAACGGTCTCTGCAGGAGACGACGGAACTGCGAGCATGGCTGTATCATCACTGGCTCCTCTGATGGATGGCTTGAAGGCCGAAATGGACACTGGCGGAGGCGCGATGCGGTCGTCCAGACACCAGAACAGCTCCACTAAGTTCATGATACCTTGCTGAATATCTGAAGAGAATCAATCATAAGTCAGAAAGCAGCAGTCAAACAGCCAGGATGACCACTCTACTTACGGGAAAACAGCTTCAGCCGCTCCAAGAACTCGTCTTTTGCCTGAGCCTTCTCCAGACTCTTGACATGGCGTTTGTGCTCCAAGTAATCGCGGATCTTCTTGCGCTTCTCGACCTCTGCGATGCCCGAGAGACGCAAGTGCTGCACCAATTGGTCGTGATTCGACTGCTTTTGTTTCAGCTTGTCGTTTCCTGCGCAAGCATCGATTTCCACCTGAAGCAGTTGCTTCTTGATCAGTTCAAACGTTTGAACCCGTTCAAGCACGAGCGTGAGATCGGTCTCGCCGGTCTGCTCCAGCGCACGGGCGTATTGGCGTTCGAAAAGCTGGAAGTAATTTTCTCGGTCAGCGTACTGGTGGAATTCCGGCGGTCCAGCGAGCAGTAGTCGCATGGTTCCGGAGTCCGCTGAGCCGTTCGCATGCGAGAGGATGCGAAAGCTGTCTCTCTTGCCTACATGAGACGTCGCTGCGCTTTCCGTATTGAGCGAGCTCCGAGTGACACGAGTGGACGATCGAGGCCGAGCTTCCATCAACCGCAGCATGTCTTGTCGGCGGCGGTCAGCATCGCACCGCTGCTGACTGACCATAGCTCGACTCGTAATTTCTTGTCGCTGAGAATCCAACAGTCGCATCGCATTGAGCATGTGCGTCGCGTGTTCGCTTTGTAGCTCCTGCATCTTGTGGCTCAGTGCCGCGCAAGTGCTGCGCTCCTGCACGATCTTGCTCTCGTAGAAGCTGGTCTCGCGTTGCGCGGCGGTATGTTTGGTCTGCAGCATTGCCACGTTGGCGTGAATAAACTTGACCTGACGAATTAGTCGATCATGCAGATGCTTGAGCTTCTTCTTGTACTGGTCATGGCGCTGGATCTGGTTCTTCAGCTTGGCGACCGGACAGTCGTCAGTCCTATCGGCTGCGTTGGCATCCTGCTGCTTCGCTTTGCATCGAATTGGAGACTTTGCGCAATCGAACACCTGAACGTGGTGACGTAGCAGCTCCAGCTCCTGCTGCTTCAGCATCAGCGTTTGCTGCAGCGAGTGGAGCTCCAGCTGCGTCTTCCGCGTGAACTGCCGCTGTTCGTCGATCTCTTCTTTCATCACGTTCTGAGAGATAGCGTCACTGCGTCGCGGTTTTGTCATGGCGCTCGAAGGTCGAGCAGCCTTGTGGACCAGACTTCGTGCGTCCGCTCTGACTTGAGTCACGATACTGCCTCGATGCCGCAGTCCAGATCTCGCTGAGGGCGGCCGCGGACCACAAGGTCGGGATTGAAGCCGGTGGCAGAACTGGTCGTCGTCGCGTGCACTCGCACGTGAGCAGCAAGTGGGTCTGGTCGCCGGGCTTGTCGCTCCATCAGCATAACAAGTGGCAGGTTGAGGAAGCGGCCGCTTTGACGCGGAGATGATGCCGGCTGATGAAGGCCGGACGCGCCTTGTAGCAGTACCAGAGGGCACAGCAGATACGAGCGCGCTGTTATCGCGTGTCCATGGAATCATTTGGAAAGCTGGTCACCAGTTGACCTGAACACCTCCATGCAGGTCCTATCGGAGACACAGAAGCATGTCAGATGATATTCCAGGCGAAAAAACGGCCGCCCAACTTCCCAACAAGTACCACTCCGCTCTATTTCGGTCCAAGGTCAGGAGAATTGCCTTCGTTGGCTATAGAGATCTCCCAATTCAGCAGAACTCCCAGAGAAACACGAATGAGTTTTCTCGGAATCAGCGGCAGAAGGAAATCTAGGAATCCTCTTTGATGCTCAAATATGTTCACTGGCTCACTCACTTCCACTTTGGTCTCCAACAGCTCAAGCTCCGACTGCTGACCACCATGTCTGCCGTTGCCAAGATTTGCATCCTAGCCAGTCTCTTCGTCGCCAACGCGTACGCAGAAGCCGGTGTCTCTAACCAAGAACACCATCATGCCGCATCCCACAAGGCCATGACGATGGA